>PVIW01015182.1:0-20663 GCA_004026585.1 Noctilio leporinus | reverse complement strand
CTTTGCAACAACATGGATGGAACTGGAGAGTATTATGCTTAGTGAAATAAGCCAGTCAGTGAAGGACAAATATCATATGATCTCACCTCTTACGGGACAATAATGAACAAAACTAACAACAACCAACACAGAACCAAGTATATGAATACAAGGAATAGGCCTTCAGTGGTCAGGGGAACGGGGTAGGGGGGAGGGATAGATAGAGGCAAAGATGGGGAGCAGCTTAGACAAGAACCTAGTATAAAGGAACCATGGACATGGACAATAGGTGGGATTGACTTTGGGGGGAATGGGTGGGTGGGGAGGGGGACAGAGGGGAGCAAAAAGGGGATGGATGTAATACAACAACAATAAAAAAAAAAAAAGAATAATGATGGTATGGGTTTTGTCAAAAAAAAAAAAAAAAAAACAAAAAACAAAAGCACCTCATTATGATTGCATTATAATGAGAGAGAACCTATATAGCCTCAGGTAGGGGCCAACTAAGAACTCAACAGGGAGAGTTATGGAGAAGGACTGGCTGGGAAGAAGTCTCCGTACCCATGAGGCAGCCTATCTACACATCACAGTAATAGAGGTTGTGGTATTGGTTGTATAGTAGTTGTAGTAGTAATAGCTAACACTTGTTCATCTCTACTACATGTCAGTCCTGGTTTAAGTGCTTTATATATATGTATCATTTCATTTGATCCATGCAGCAATCTTATGAGGTCATTACGATTATCATCCACATTTTTATGCATAGGGAAACTGAAGCACAGAAAAGTTACATATTTGCTCACAGTTACATGACTAGCACGTGGCAGAGCCAGGATTCAAACTCATGAAGTCTGAACCCAGACTCTGCTCTTAAACACCTTGCCGTACTATAAGAGGACAGGATCCAAGATGTGGAGCACATTTGGATATGACTGTGACAGGAGGTTGTATTCTACAAAGTATTTATGGAGCAATAATTCCAGCCTAGATGTTTTTATAAGCATGATCAATGGAATGACAAAGTATTCTAGCTATAATAGGTGGAATATGGCAACTGGAGGACCTACTAGTTACTTCAAGTTTACTAGTTATTAGCAGTATATAAATCTGAGTAAATTTAGATGTCTTGAAATAACCCTAAAGTTAGAGGCTTGGGACATAATAGGAGTCATTTCTTTAGTCAAATTCAAGAAATATGGACAACCCAGGCATTTGTAGATGATTGGCTTAATGGGGACATTCACAAGAATGATGTCATAACTGGGTTGCCTGAAGAAGGAATTCAGAAGTTCAAATCCAGGCTCTGATGGTCACTAATTACGTGATGTTGGCAGGTTGCTTAGCTTCTGTGTGCCTCAGTTTTCTTTTCTGTAAAACAAAGATGATAATAACAAACTTTCCTCCTAGTGTTATGAGTATTTCATGTTTCAACATTTGTAAAGCACTTAGAATTAGACCTAGTCAGTTATAAATGTTGTAAGAGTATAGCAAAAAAAAAATAAAATAAAAAAAATATATATATATATATCCTCCATATTTTATTGCAGAATGTCTAAATCCAAGTGGATCATCTTTTTATAAGTACTGGCTTCTTTTTTCTGTCTTCTCTACCTCTGTGAATGACACCACCTATGTCCCAGGTTTTTCCTGGTTCACATGGAACCCATGCTGAATACCTTCTAGCATGGCCCTGGTGGGGTTTTGATGAGGCAGAGTTGTGGAAATCCAGCTCTCAGATGACACCTATAGGATTCCAAGTGCTTTTCTTTGTAATACCGTCAGCTTCTGCCTAGCAAGCTGAAAACATTTTATGGCTCTTTATCAACAACTATCCAATCCGGCATTTTGCATTTGTTCTGGCCTAGCTACCAGTTCAGCACCTGTCCCATGCCTCTTTGAGAGGTTCTGATCTTCCTGAGGTACATTGTATCTGTCTTTCCTATCACCAAGCCTTTGCTTGCATTATTGTTTATATCTAGGATCCATCCTTCTCTCTCTATCTGACCAAATGTATCCCTTCCTTGAAGGTCCAACACACCATCACTTCCAGTATGAAGCCTTCCCTGATTTGCCCCCCTAAGTAGATGTTACTTCCCCCTTCTGAACCTTCAGGGTGAGAGGTTTGCTCTGTAATCATTGAAGATGACATTCTGCCTTTTACTCTGGTTGTCAGGGAGGTAGTGGACCCCCGTGGTTAATTGCAGAGATTCTGGAGTCATAATATCTTGGCTTTGTCCTCTCACTGTTCCACTTACGAGGGTTAAAACCAAGGATGAGTTTTCACCTTTGAGACTCAGCTTTTCTCATCTACATAGTAACAATAATAACACCTGCACCCTAGGAGCTCCAAACTGATCCCATTTCCTCTTGTTCCTGAAGATCATGCCTCACACTGTGGCCACAGTAATTTTTTGAAAACTTAATGTTACTCTTCTGCTTTGAAATCTTCCTCAAATTTTCCCTTGTGTTCAGAGTTAAATCCAAAATCCTTCCTTTGGCCTGTATGATCTCATTTCCCACTGGTCTCCCTTTCTCAGTCTGCTCTACTGCTGGCCCCCTGGCCATGTCCCTGGACAGTCAAATGTGCCTCAAGGACCTTTCACTTGTTGTACTCTCCACCTGGAGGTTCTTCCCCCAGAACCTTTTTGCCTCACTTTTTTATTTCATCCATTCATTGGAGAGGTTTTCTTGGACTGACTTACCTAAACTGGGACTCCTTTCCCCCTCCACTTTGCATTCTATTTTATTTTATATTTATTGGTATACTAAAATCAACTATATTTGGGTATACAAGCAATCAACAATTCAAAAATCAAAAGAATACAATTCCAGCCCCAGCCCCCTGGGCGCGCAGATGGAGGAGCAGATAATAATTTCATGCACAGATCCAGGAAGTAAACAAAATGTACCTCTATACCACAGAAGGTCACACCACTAAGACAGTAAGTCAAAGCAGACCAATCTAAGAAGCAGAAACAAACAAGAGCCACCTAAAATGGGGGGGGGGGGGCAAAGAAATAAACCCTCAGCAAATGGAAAGGAGGAATCCCCAGGAATAATGCAAAATGAAATAGAGGCAAGCACCCTATCAGACAGGAAATTCAAAATAATGATGATAGAGAAGCTTAATGAGCTCATCGAGCTCAAAGAAAACTACTACAAAGTACTCCAGGTAAGCTACAAAAAACTTACTGAGAACTACACAAGCATTAAAAAGGACATAGAAACCATCAGTAAGAACCAGGAGGAAATGGAGAATGCAATCAAAAGCAGGCAAGAGAAAGCAGAGGATCAGATTATCAAGCTGAAGGTCAATGTAGAAAAAAATTCCCAGGCAATGCAACAAAATGAAAAAAAGACTAAAAATGAATGAAGAGGTTTTTAAGAGAGTTGCAGGACAACATGAAATGTAATAACATCCATATCATAGGGATACCAGAAGGAGAAGAGGAGGAGCAAGGGACTAAAAATGAATGAAGAGGTTTTTAAGAGAGTTGCAGGACAACATGAAATGTAATAACATCCATATCATAGGGATACCAGAAGGAGAAGAGGAGGAGCAAGGGATGGAAACCCTGTTTGAAACAGTAATGACAGAAAACTTCCCTAACTTGAGGAGAAAAAAGGCATGCAGGTTCAGGAAGCACAGAGGGTCCCAAGGAAGATGAACCCAAACAGGCCCACTCCAAGACACATCATAATGAAAATGGCAAACTTCAAAGACAAGGAGAGAATCCTAAAAGCAGCAAGAGAGAAACAGCTAATAACATACAAGGGTGCTCCCATAAGGTTATCAGCTGATTTCTCAATGGTAACACAACAAGCTAGAAGGGGATGGCAAAAAATATTTCAAGCAATGAAAAACAAAGGCCTGCAACCAAGAATATTCTACTCAGCAAGGCTGTCATTCAAAATGGAAGGTGAAATAAGGAGTTTCCCAGACAAAAGAAGTCTAAAAGAATACATCTCCACCAAACCAGCATGGCAAGAGATGCTAAAGGGTCTGCTTTAGAAAGATGAAGAAACAGACAGATAGGAACACAGGTCCAAAGGAAAAAATAGATAATGAATAAGTACCTATTAATAATAATCTTAAAGGTAAATGTATTAAATGTACCAATCAAAGCTGGATAAGAACCAACTTTAACTTATGAATGCTTTAGAATGATCTTGTTATAAATATATTTTACTAAATAAGGTACAATTTTTGTATATTGTATCAGCATTACTACAGATTAAGTTTTCTTAGATTGGAATTATTTCACAATAAGGGAAAATCATATTCTGATAACTCAGAAAAATCAAATGCAGTTAAGGAAGAAGAAAAAGGTAAGAAAATGCGGAGGTATATTACATAGAAGACATGCTATCTTTCTTATTCACTGTTACAAAATATGTGCTTATTTGTGGGTGTGTAATATGTAGATTTTGTTAGCAATTTATGTTTTAAAGAGCAACCAAGTGTTTATGGGTGTGTTATGAAATCAGTCAATCTTTAGGTTAGAAAAGATTCTGAGAATGAAGACCAATTTGGATGGAAATTTCAAACTACTAAACTATATGATTTGTATACATAGACAATATATATTCTCATATTAGCATGTAAATTAGATGAGATTCCTTTCAAATAGATTGTGGAAATACACATTTCCAGTTATGAAGGCCCCCAAACTGGGGATACTTGGGAAAAGGAATGAATGCTATAGTAAACTTTATTATTGAAATGTGAACATGCCTAATCTCTACCTCAAAAGACTCTTAAATAATTCAGGGGTTAGTTTAGGACCACACAGGAAGTCAACCACAAGTTGAAAGAATAGCTAGAATACCATTATATAAAATTATTTAAATCCTAGGGATTTTTTTTCCCCCTCAACTTAGTAGACACAATAATTTCTACTCTGGGGACCAGCTGATCACTGCAAGTGCCATTATTTCGGAAGGCTTCAACTTGTAAAACACATGTAAAGGAAAAACAGAGGGTATTGAAAGAAGTAAGACCTGTGCACAGCCTAAATAAATAAATAAATAAATAAATCTACTATTTAAGATGTCAAATGCCAGAAAGAATAAGTTGTAGTTCCAGTGGCTTAAAATAAAATTGAGTTATATTATTGGAGGGGGGAGGATCTGACTCAAAAATCAAATTCCTTTTTTACTATGGGTTTGGCACTGTCTCTAAGGCAACTTTCACAAAAGTGAGTTCTACAATACACCAATTCTGTGATATATTTCACAAAAATAGCATTCCAGAGTAAAATCAGTATTAAAGAAGAAAAATTGCTTAATCTTGCTACATTATGTCTAAAATACAATCATTTAACATGAAATAATTATGTAAGCTATTGGCACATTTTAAATTTTTTGTAATAACTCTTCAAAGTCCAGTATGCACTTTAAATATGTGTAAAAATAATGTGTGTTTATAAATGTATTTTTGCATGTGTTTGGTAATATTGCAATTCATATTACTTAAAAAGAGTAATTCTTTAAACAAATGAATTAATGTAGGCATTTTGAAATAATGAAAAGAAAACTTTGTATTAATATGTTTTGAGATGCTGAAAGAAGGCAGTAATTAAACGGTGAATTATCTAGATGTGAAAGGGGGAAAAAAAGTACACATTGGTGGTTATAGACTAGACAGGTTATAGACTAGACAGGGTGATGTTAAGAAGAATAAAGAAAAGGAAAAGCCAAAGAACTTACATGCATGATTCATGGACATGAACTAAGGGGGACACTGCTGGAAGGGATGGGGGGTACCATGGGAAGGGGGGCAAGGGGGGAAAAACTGTAATACCAAAATAAATAAAATGTATTAAAAATAATAAATATGTAAATAAATAAAAAAAGAATACAATTCCATTCACAATAGTATCAGAAATAATAAAATAGGAATAAATAATTACTATTTTTAAATTTAATTTTATTTTTGTTGTATTACATCCATCCCCTTTTTACTCATGTTCTCTTCCCCACCCACTCACTCCCCTACAAAGTCAATCCCACTTGTTGTCCATGTCCATGGTTCTTCCATGCTAGTTCCTTGACTAAACTGCTCCTCTTCTTTGCTTCCTCCTCCCCACTACCCCCTGCCCACTGAAGGTCTATTCATTGTATTCATGTATCTGGTTCTGTTTTGCTTGTTTGTTTGTTTTGTTCATTATTGTTCTGTAATGGGTGAGATCACATAGTATTTGTCTTTCACTGACTGACTTATTTCATTAAGCATAATACTTTCCAGTTCCATCCATGTTGTTGCAAAAGGTAGGAGTTCCTTCTTTCTTTCTGCTGTGTAGTATTCCATTGTGTAAATATACCAACGTTTTTTGATCCCATCATCTGCTGATGGGCACTTATGCTGTTTCCAGCACTTGGCTATTGTAAATAATGCTGCTATGAACATAGGGGTACATAGGTTCTTATGAATTGGTGGTTCAGGGTTCTTCAAGTATAGTGATAAGATCACTTTCAAGCATTCCTAAGTTAATGTTGGTTCTTTTCCATTCAGCTGCCCTATGTCTTTTGGTTGGTGCATTTAATCCATTTACCTTTGTACCTGTGTTTCTGTCTGTCTCTCTGTTTCTTCATCTTCTTAAAGCAGACCCTTTAGCATCTCTTACAATGCTGGTTTGGTGAAGATGTATTCTTTTAGACTTCTTTTGTCTGGGAAACTCCTTATTTCACTTTCCATTTTGAATGACAGCCTTGCTGGATAGAGTATTCTTGGTTGCAGGCCTTGTTTTTCATTGCTTGAAATATTTTTTATCATTCCCTTTTGGCTTATTGTGTTTCTGTTGAGAAATCAGCTGATAACTTTATGGGAGCCCCCTTATATGTTATTAGCTGTTTCTCTCTTGCTGCTTTTTGGATTCTCTCCTTGTCTTTGAACTTTGCCATTTTCATTATAATGTGTCCTGAAATGGGACTGTTTGGGTTAATCTTCCTTGGGGCTCTCTATGCTTCCTGAGTTTGCATGACATTTTTTCTCCTCAAGTTAGGGAAGTTTTCATCATTACTTTTTCAAAGAGGTTTTCTATCCCTTACTCCTCCTCTTCTTCTTCTGGTATCCCTATGATACGGATGTTATTACATTTCATGTTGTCCTGCAGCTCTCTTAAAACCTCTTCATTCTTTTTCAGCCTCTTTTCATTTTGTTGCACTGACTGGGAATTTTTTTCTACATTGACCTCCAGCTCGATGACCTGATCCTCTTGTTTTCTCTAGCCTGCTTTTTATTCCTTCTACTGTGTTCTTCATTTCAGAAATTGTATTCTTCATTTCCTCTTGGCTCTTATTGATGGTTTCTATGTCCTTTTTAATGTGTGTGTAGTTCTCAGTAAGTTCCTTGTAGCTTTCCTGAAGTTCTTTGTAGTTCCCCTGAGTTCTTGATATTTCTCCTGGAGTTGTTTGTAGCTTTCTTTGAACTCACTGACCTCATTGAGTTTCTCTATCATCATTATTTTGAACTCCATGTCTGAGAGTGTGTTTGCCTCTATTTCATTTTGCACTCTCCCTGGGGATTCCTCCTATCCATTTGCTGAGGGTTTATTTGTTTGTCTCTCTGTTTTAGGTGGCTCTTGTTTGTTTCTGCTTCTTGGATTGGTCTGCTTTGACTTACTGTCTTAGTGGTGTGACCTGTGCTGTAGAGGTGCATTTTTTTTACTTCCTGGATCTGTGCTTGGTGATGTCAGCTCATGTCCCAAGTTGTAGACTACCAGAGATCCATTGTCTTTGTCTCCTTTAACTGTTAATTCAATCACCCTGTGATCAGTGGTCAGTTTTAGGCACCTCTGGGTGGGCCAGATGAATTCAGTTGTTAATCCAATCAATCTGTGATCTGAGGTCAGGTTTAGGCACTGCTGGGTAGGACGGATTAATTCCTGTGGGTGGGGCTGTGACTTCCCCTGAGGCTATTGCCCTTTGGAGAACAGTGGTCTGCTGGCTGTAATGGGGATGGATCAGCACTGGACTCACTGGCTGTTCCTTCAACTCTCCCCCTAAAGCCACTAACCCAAACCCTCCTCAAGTTTCTCTAGTCCACTATGCCCTCACTCTTCTGGAGCCCATGGTAAGTGGGTGCCACTGTATTTTTGTGCATTGTCCCTTTAAGAATTCAGTCTTTCTGTCAAGCTAGCTAAACTTGGTAGCTTTTTTGCTTTTCATGGCTGGGTGCTGTTTTACTCTTAGCTTTGTTGCTGTAGGCTGGGAAGCCCAGCTGGAAGTTTGGATCCCACCCTTCTCAGGTGGAACCCCCAGCTGCTGAGATGTTTCTCTGTCCCTTCACCTGCTGCCCATGGGAGCCCCATCAGTCCTCTAGCATCTCTGCACTTCCTACAGGTCATGTTGTGATGAATTGTCTCTTCTGTTCTGTCCCTGGTAATAAGATTTCTCTTCAATTGGTGTTCTGTTGGTTATTCTGGATGATTTCTCCCCAGTTAAGTTATATTTCCAGTTTGGTGTTGGGAGTAGATTGGTGTAACTCCACTTGCTCCTCTGCCATCTTGGTTCTCCAAATTATTATTATTTTAATCATTTTTATTGTTATTTTATTACAGTTATCTCAACTTTCTCCCTTTGTCCTCCTCTGCCCATCCCTCACCCGCACTCCCAACATGTCCGTGGGGGTCATTCATACATGTTCTTTGTTTAGTCTCTTCCCCTTCTTTCCACCATTATCTCCCTCCCCTTTGGTCACTTTGAGTCTAATCCATGTTTCCTTGCCTGTGGTTCTATTTCATTCATTAGATTCCTGTTATAAGTGAGACCTGTCTCACCAAATAGTTTATTTTACTTAACATAACACTACCCAGTTCTATCCATGTTGTTGGAAAATAGGATGTAATTTCCTTAAAAAGCTAAATATGGAACTGCCTTTTGACTCAGTGATTCTACTGTTGGGAATATACCCTCACAATCACAATTCAAAAGAACTTACACACCCCTACATTCAAAGTGGTGCAATTTACAATAGCCAAGTGCTAGAAATAGCCTAAGTACCCACCAGTAATTGAGTGGACCAAAAAAAAAACTGTGGTACATTTACACAGTGGAATACCCTGCAGAAAGAAAGAACTCTCGCCTTTTGAGACACTTGGCATTTTAAGGTATTACCTTCAGTTATATCACATACTTCTGTGTTTCCTGACTCCTGCTGATCTCCCTCCTCAACACCATCATAGGGTTATAAACTCCTTGAAGGCAGGGGACCATTGTGTGGTTTACTATGTTTATTCCAGACAATGGAAACAAAAAATTCTTGGCACATAACCAGCACTAGAGCAGTAATTATCAAATGAAGTATGAAGCTTTGCACTGTGCCAGGCTCCTTGTGAGCACTCAAGGTGTGGCAGCTGTGATTATTGAACTTACTGCTGGAGCTCACATCTGCCTTCCCCACTGACTCTGATTTCTTCAAGGGCAGTGGCTGTGTCTGACTCATCCCAGTACCTCCCACAGAACCAGACACAGAGCAGGAGCCAGCCATGCATGTTAATGGCAAAGCCCCTGCAGACATCAGAGGGGAAAATAAGAAAGCAAGCAGTCTCTTGCTTTGGTGTGCAGCCACTTGATGGATTTGGAACATTTCATCACCCTGTTATCTGTGGCAGTGAGAACACAGAACCCTTAGAGACTGGAGACAGGAGAGCTGCAGGGTCTGCCTCTGGGCCAGACCATCTCCAGTGGGACCACTGCAAATATCACTTTGCATTTGGACAGTGACTTCATTCTTTCTAATGCTCAAAGTACTGATAACGATCACTATATTTATTGTTGCTTAGCAGGTGCTGCCAAGCACTTCTCTTGTGGTGCTTCATTTATTTATAGAGAAACACCTCAGGTGGTAAGTTCTGTTATTATTACCATATTTCACTTCTAAGACTGAGCATCAGAAATGTGAAGAGATGTCATGTGGTGGGTAACAAGTAGAAATGGAGAGTAACCACTGGTCCAGTGCCTTGCTCCTCACCATTGCAGCCTGTGTCCTCACTCCCACTTCAGACAGGAGAACAGACTCCAGTACAAAAGCCTGAAGCTTGTTTCTCAACAAATGCAATTCTAGAATTTCTCTACATGATGTATGTATCAGAGGTGCATGCAATACATTGGGGGCACATGGAAAAACCATCTTAACTGTCCCAAGTATGTATTACTGTGAGATCACTTATTTCTCCAAATGGCAGTCTCTTTGGTTTCACCTGTGAAATGGGAAATTAAGACCTATTATGGACAGGAAAGTATATAAGACAGTGTCTGGGGCATAGGAGGCCCTTGGAGTGTGCAGGAGGCAGACAGGGCTGGGCAAGGAAGGAAGAAAAGACAAAAGGGAGGAAGTAGAGAAGAGAAGGAGGGAGGGAGGGAAGATGGACCACAAGTTGATATGTATCAGCAGGCATTTACAAAAATATCTCAAAGCTTTAACAACCCTTTAACTGACACTTCTCAGTGACAGGCACTGTTTGAAGGGTGTACATGTTTTCTAATTCTCATAATAATCCTATGCTTCTCCTACCCAAGTTAAAGTTGTTTTTTTTTTTTTTCTTGCAGATAAAGAAACTGAGACACAGAAAGATCAGATGCCAGCTGAAAATTGCTTTACTAGGACCTGACACAACCGAGACTTGACCCCAAGCATCAGGGCTCTATTGAGTCCATGTTGTTAACCTCTAGGTGCTTTCTCAAGGGCAAGAGATGGGGGAGTGGGTATCATTCACCCACAAAGAAGCTGGTCTTTTCCCTTGTGGTGACTGGGCTGGCCCATACACAGAACAGCACTTTGTAGGAGACCTCAGGTAATTAAACCTTGGTGCACAGGATATTCTTCATCTGTGAGGCTGGCATTAGAAGAAGACAAAAGTTGAGTGCTGAATATCTCCTGTGTGCTCATCAGTGACCTTAGCCTCCTCCACACAGACTGTCCCCAAATATCTTCAGACCACTGAGGTGGCACACAGAAGAACCATCCTATTTTTAAAGTTATTGGCTATTTTAAGGTGTATTAGAAAGGAACCATGTTATTGAGATGTGCAGGATGCTCTTAATAAGGTCATGGGTAAAGAATGCAGGTTAAAATAGAAGTAGGCCCATTCATTTAAAGGGGAAAATTAAGTAACCCAGAGCTCCAGAGGTACAAGTATATGAAGTGAAGCAAAACATGGATAATGGCACTGTTTCCTATAAACCTCTCTGCAATCCTGCATATGAATCAGTTGTTCCCATTCTACAGATGAGGGAAAACCAGGTTTAGGCCCATCAAATAGCTTGCCTGAGGTTTCAGTGCTTGAAATCAGCAAAGTGAATCATTCAGTGCACATATATAACCAATGTGGGTGGAGTTCTTCTACCACCATCTCACTAGTTTGTTCCTCAGACTATGCTTGACCTAGAACAGACCCTCCTTCTGTCAATATACTTGTTGAAATCTGAAGGAGTCACTGAAGCCAGTGCAAGTGTGTTTGTTTAAATTGTCAAGATAAATTAACTTTTAGAGCCCCCTGGAAGGAGGTCTGCTAGTGGAGCTGTGGGTTGGAAGCCATGAATATGCAAGTGCACACGGCCATTGAATTAGGCAGCTGCAAACGTCTTTGTAGGCAGCTGCTCATTTAATAACTAGGGACAACCACAGGAATAAACAACCAGTTGCTCTGGCCCATTTGTGTGGGAAAAGTGATAATTTAATAACACAATTGCAGCAATTAGGTTTCCCTAGATAAAGCCAGGGCCCCAGCACCATTTGGGAGCAATCTTGGGTATTGTCAGCTAAAGCCTTTTGCAGATTCACCTTAACTGCCAGAACAATCAACCTGTTTCCTACAGCTGCAGCCTAATGAGGTGGTGGGAAGTGTGGCCTCAGAACTCAGAGAGAAGGCATGTTTAAGCCTCAGCATTCCCGCTTATGAGCTATAGAACACCCTGCTGATCTCTGAATCTCTGAATCTCAGTTTGTCATGTGTGAAAAGGGAGAGGTGCTATTGGTACCTTCTAACAGGTGATTGTGACAATTTAAATAGGTCATATATATAAAGTCTTTAGAATTGTTTAGCACAATGGTTCTCAAACTTCTCTGCACATCAGGATCACTGAATGTATAGTAAAAAACTACTGATGCCTGGACCTTACCTCTAGAAATTCTAATTGGATTGTGCCCATGAGAATCTTTTAAAACACCCCAGAGTATTCCAATGTGGTTGCCAAGGCTGAACACCATTGTTCAAGTGGAAAAAAGTTGCTTGGTAGATGGAGGTTAGTGTTTTCATTTCCTCAGTCCCAGCACTCTTGGGCAAGTATAAAACTTCTTTCTCACTTATGAGGAAGCTTGAAATTCAATAGCCATGAAGGCCAACTTTGGTCTTCATCCTTAATCTGGCCAAAGTCTAGTTTTCCTAGATAGAGAGAAAAGTGGGGTGTAATTGGGTAGGAGAAGCATAGTTTCAGAGGAGCTGTCTGATGATGGGTCACTATTCCTGAGAGCATTTTCTTAAGTCGGAGCTTTTAAAATAGTTATTAATGGTAACATATAGACAGAGTTGTTAGACTATGATGAATGAACACTGAAGGAAGCTGTGTTCAAGCAAGACTGAAACACACAGGCAAAGTGGTTAATGTGTGTTATCCCTTAAAATGCTCATCCCCCTTCCCACCACCTAGTAACACTGTTGATACAGGTACCCTAAGCCTGCTGCCCTACAGCAGTCCTCACCCAGTGCTCTTCCAAGAGGGCATGAGACATGAACCTTACCCCTGGGCATTGATGAGAGAAATAAGCCTCAGCTTCTCTGTCTATCTCTGGCAAGTGATACCTTCTATAACTTCTACGTGCAATTCTCCATTTTCTCCATTTTAGAGCTTGTTTCCAGGAAACATTATCAAAGCAGTGCTGCTGATAGTGGAGATAGTAATGAAAGCCTCTCAAACAGTCCTGGGGAGTCCTTGATGAAATAATGGGAGTTGAGAGCGCTCTGAGTTAGTGCTATCAGCGAGTGTTAGTCCCATCTGAATCAGAAGGCTTTCTTGAGGGATATGGGAATGGGGGAGGGAGCTGATCTTCTTGAGGGACATTTGTTGTGATTTTTTTCTCCCTATGATGTCCTCCCAAGAGGAGATCCATTAGTCTCTCAGTTCTGGTGGCTGCTACCCTGGCTCCCGAGGGGGAGTGGCTGCACAGGGTGGGTTAACCCTGCAACATGCTCCCCAAGTCCTTGGCATTCTTCTGTATGCTGTGAAAGGTTTGCTTCCTCTGGCCTATTCCATCAGAATTCATCCCCACCAGCTACAACCAACCCCATCACCTCCTTCCTTAGCATCCAAGAGAGCTAATCTCCTGTCTGGTGCTTTATCATTCTATTGAGAGATGCCCAGGGAACCTGAAAGTCTAAACAGAATATAGTGCGGGAAATCACATTAGACCTCCCTATAATTCACCAAACATCACAGGCAGTAAAATTCTAATATCTCACCAATTCTTTTATAGTAATGAGAATGGAAACAGATGCAATGTCAATCCAGCCTTATTGCAGTATTATGATTCTCTTAAAATACTACACTGAACTCCAACTCTGGGGAAATCCCATGATTACTGACTCAGAACTGCCCTACAATCAGCCTTCAGAATTTTTAGTCTGATGGTACCAAGAGAACATTGTTCCTCTTAAAAAAAATCATTACCATCAGGACTTTGAAATAAAGGCTCTTAGAAGATTCATTAACAGAAGGGGGCCTGTTGGGATAGAAATGCAGATTGATGGCTTGAGACAAGCCACATAAGTAAATGTTGGTCCCTATTTCTTATTTTCTCCTGATAGCATCTTCAGGCCTACCTGTCAGAGAAGAGCTTAGTCATGACTCCAGAAGCAAAGTACACAGAGATGAAACCTGTGTGGGTGGTGACAAGAAAAGGACCATACTTTGTGGCAAGGTGGAGTCAAGGGAAAGATATACTGGTGAGGGGCACTGATGTGATTCTGGAGAAATTCATGTTTGGTAGGTGAGCTTGAGCTAATAGTCAAGAGGGGGTGGCATCTCATCGGCTCCCAGCAGCAAGATGTGCCTGGCTTCCCCCAGCAGCTCTGTCAAAGCCAGGCTGCCTATTGTTGCTTAAGTGCTGAATTAGAAGCTGGTAAGACTAGAACATTCTAGAAAATAGCAAAGAGAATGAGTCCAGCTATGAAAGTGCCAGTGGAAATTGAATAGTCAAGAGTTTATGGGGATAAGAATGAGCATTTATTGAGAACCTAGGGTATGCCAGATGCTGCCATGTGTAAGTACATTTAATCATGAAGTGGCCTTGTGAGGTATGAGCAGGAAATAAGAGGCACCATTATTGACAGCTTCCTCTCCTCACTGCAGTTCTGTTCAATGCGTCACATAACAGCACTTCTCACAGTGTCCTTTGCTCCTGCTCCAAAACATGCTCCCACTGTGCTTACACAAAATGCATTTAACCAACCTCCCAGCACCCTCTCTGGGCCCCTCTAATTGTGTACTCATGCAGCCAGAGGGATTTTTCCAAAAGGCAAACAGGAGTGAAGCTGACAACTTTCTATGCTTCTTCAGATAAATGCCAAATCCTGAACAAGGTGTTCTGGTACAAATTCCTGGAGGACCCAGCTTTGCCTTCCATTGCAGTCCTTTTTTTTTTTTTTTTTTTTTTTAAGATTTTATTTATTATTTCCAGAGAGAGGAAGGAAGGAAGAAAGACAGAGAGGGAGAGAAACACCAATGTATGGTTGCCTTTCACCTGCCTCCAGCCACAGACCTGGCTGGAAACCTGGCTGGAGACCTGGTTATGTGCCCTGGCTGGGGAATTGAACTAGCGACCTTTGGGTTCTCAGGCTGGCGCCTTATCCACTGTGCTATCAGCCAGGGCTTTGCAGCCCTCTTTTTAGTAAGCTAGTACTGCTGGCTCTTCTCCAGGCCCTGCCACACAACGGCCTCCAGTTACCAAGCCTTTCAAAAACTGTTCCTACATCTGGTACACTCTCCTCCTGCCCCCATCACCTTTCAGTGGTTGATGCCTGCACATCTTCCAATCTCAGCTCACTGTTCCTCTTACAGCTCCAAGTGAGGACAGAGCTCCTTGTCATACAATCCTGCTTTTTGCCTTCCAGGCTTGTACTGTGTGTTCAATTCATTGATTTGTTGATTTTTAAAATCACATTCAGGAGAACAGAGACTTCACCTGATTCTGATCTGCCCTGCCTGAAAACCAGCAGCATGCTGAGCACAGAGCACACCCTCTGTTAATGTGAAATTGTATCAAATGGATGCCTTTACTTTACAGGAGAGAAAATGGGAACTCAGAAAGTTTAGGCCACTTGCCTAAGGTGGCCTGGCAGAGTTGGGGCACAAACCCCTCAATGGCTTGAGACAGAGCCTTGCTCCACCCACAAATATTTCAGCCAAGGAAAGGCCCTATGGAGAAAAGCAAGGAGTAGCTTCTAAGCATTTCAGTCCCTGGGGAAATAAATGGGTTGCGCTATGGCCGACCCCATCACCACTCCATCACCAGCCACTTAAGAGGCCAGGCTACCCAGAGCTGCCCTTAGCTGTAGGGGAGAGACTGATGGTCCCTAAAGACCCATCTCATTATCCCCAATGCCAAATTGGGACCTGGGGAAAGGATAACTAGCCCATCAATAAGCCTGACACTTATTCTGTGACTGCACAGGGCAGAGGTACCAACCAAAAGTTGGCTTCTGTGGCCTCTCAGCACCCTCCCCTCGGAGGTTAATGATAATTCTCAGAACATAAACACAGCTCTTTCTGAGCCCCCAGAAGCCATTTGCTCTAACGTGATGTGATGTAACTGTCTCAAGTGAGTGCCTGATGAATTAATGGGCCTGTTACACACAGCTCATTATGCATCTCCTTTCACAGGCATGTACACTGGGCACCAGTGGGAGGCACTGGAAAGCCTGGTGGCAGATAGAACCAGCTAGAAGCAATGGGCATCTGTATGTGTGTGCACATCTGTGTGTGAACACATCTGAAGCTGGTATGTGCCTCTGCAGATACATGTACCTGTGTAAGCATGTGCAAGTATGTCTGAGCACATGTAGGCATCTGGTACCTGCATGTTTGTGAGCACTTATTTGTTGTGGGTTTGCACACCTGTACTACTACCCCAGAAACTGCAGGTCTGCTTTATAACCCATTATGTGTCCACACTGTAAGGTGTGGTTCATAGGAGTTATTCAGTCAATACTCATTGTTTGAATAATAATAAAGACTGCCTTCTACTACTACTACTATTACTACTACTACTACTACTACTGCTACTACTACTAATGATAATGAAGAGAGAAAACAAAACATTTCTAGACAGCATGCTAAGAGGTTCTCCAGCATAGCCATTACCTAGATAAAAGTGTCAGGAGGGTATATTCCTTTTCTGATCCTCAGCTTCTCACCTGGCAAAGGAAGGATACAGTCAGCATAATAAGTGGGAAGTTAATTCTAACAGGCCTCCCTTTTCTTGTAATAGACAAGGCTGCAGTTCCTTGAGGGAGGAGGTGGCTGGAAGGGATTTGAAGACAGGTAGCTAAGCCTTAGAGGATTTCCCAAGGTACAGGAGAGATGACCAAAGTCAACAATAGGATTACTGGGTGCCCTGGTGGGATTTCAGCCTATGAATTAGGGGTGGGGGCACCATACTGTATTCTCCAATGTATTTGCAGGTCCACAAAAAAGACAAGGCTCCTAATGAACTAAGGATGCCAGTGAGAAGTGGTTAAGTATTTGACCTAGGACTGCAAATTGAGTGGAGTAGGAAGCCAGGGCAGGAGGGGAAAAGACAATAAGACACAGAGAAGATGGCCTTAAAAGCTTCCAACCAGCTGGTAAAGCGATATTAGCATGAAGAAGTGAGAAAGCTGTTTGGATCTAATGCTGTGGTCAGGGACTTCAGAGGTGACCATTTGAAGGGAGAGGCAGGTGGGGAAGATGACAGGGAACATCCATGATGAAGGTCAATGGAGGTATAGGTCATTGAAGGAGAGTAGGGGTTAGGGATGAGGTCAAGGGCAGTGAGAGGTGCTTTTATAGGGGAGGGGAGATCTTGCAAACCTTTGGTAATCTTACAAAAATTACAGACCCTTGCTCTGAAGAAAGGCTACACTCACAATTTTTCATGTAAGGCACAAAAGACTGAGCTCCTGGGCCCACCGAACACCTGATTGCAGCATAGAAGCTGTCTGGGTGAACCCACCACAGTGAAGGTGGGGCGGGAAGTAGAGAGGGAGCTGGAAAGCAGGAGTCCAAGTCCTCATTGAAGGCAAGGCAGTGATGACAAGCTGAAGTGACAGGCCCAGGGCTGAGACACCTGGCTAGTTATCTGGTTTCAGGTTCCAAAACTGCCATGAAGTTTTCCTGCTGGGGCTGTGAACAACACAAGGCTCTCTTGGGTCTCATTCCTTCACAGCTGCCATCTGAAGGTCTGTAGATACTGCACAGAAAGATGAGAGTCACAGACATGGTCCCAGGATCACTTTCCCACAGTTGCTGCCTTTTTATTTATTTTTCCTTTTTTTGGAGCATAATTTACTTCCATTTTATATTCCTGTAAGTAACAGAAGTACTATTCAAAGATCTGCTTTTTTTTTTATATTCCTGTA
The DNA here is from genome assembly GCA_004026585.1 of Noctilio leporinus. NCBI lineage: Eukaryota > Metazoa > Chordata > Mammalia > Chiroptera > Noctilionidae > Noctilio > Noctilio leporinus. The sequence continues at coordinate 3,069 of PVIW01015182.1, read as the reverse complement.
AGTAACAGACGTACTGTTCAAAGATCTGCTTCCAGCTGCCTGTCTGACACTTCAGAGCACATTGGTGTCTATCCAACTCTCACCTCTGTGCTCCTGGTCTGCCCCCTCCAATGGGGTCTCTAAGCACCTTCTTGCCAGGGGTTGCTTTCACTCACTTCCCACTTGGGTTCCCAGGGGCCTTTTTCCAGATAGATCCTGTGCAAGCACTCACAGCTTCATATCCTCTACCCTCCCTCCCCAATGAGCTTCTGTTGACTCCATCCACCCTTTCCAGGACATATCCAGACACAGCTCAAATGCTGTAGAAATGGACAGTGGTTCATTCTTTCACTGCTTCCAGCAGGACCTAACAGCAGCTTAGGAATGCCAAGTCTTGGCTGCTCACTGTAACTCAAAGGAGCAGAACACATGACACTGCTCCCCCACTTACCTGGCCACAGAAAGCAGGTAAATAAGCCTTGGCCACTGAGTGGACAACATCAGTGTCCATCAGCCTGAGTTTTCCAGCTGCACTGGTGAGAGATCCTTAGTTTGAGGACTTGGAAAAGCTGGTATCTGAATCAGACAAGAAGGACAAGCCAAATCAGTTGTTGCTACAGAACATCTTGGGGAGAAGATAAAAACTTACTGTCAGCCAAAAAATGAAGATAAGGAAGTCCTTGGGTTTCTCTTGTCCTTGTCCCAAGAAATTGTTGAGAATCTAAAGATAGGTCATGATCCTGCATAAATTGGTTCAGAAGTTCTGCTGGGAGCCCCAGTTCTTGTTACCACTACTGTGCAGGTTGCTCACACAGAATATGTTGTCTGTGTTATAATTGCTTGTTGACTAGTTAATTTTCTTATTAGATCCTGATTTCCCTGTGGGAACATGTCTTGTTCACTATTGTATTACCATTGTCCAAAACCGGGGTCACTGTGCAGCAGGATCTCATTAGTGTTTGTTGAGTGAATAATTAATGGAACAAATGATGAATGTTCTAATCCATAATTCATATCCTAGTAATGCATTCAGAAAGAATTCAGTGTTATAGACCACTTCATTTAAAACCTGAAAGTAGCTTGAATTTAGTTGCGAACAGCCAGTATTGTTCCATATAGAGTTTATTTATTCAGGATAACTGGCTGTGGAGGCTGTATTCTTAGCCTCTATGCTCTCTACAGACTAGAATGACTCTAGGCACAGAAGAAACAGTGGTGAATAAAACAGTCAAAACCTCTGTACTTATTGTGCTTACATTATAGTGGGGGTGAGAATAATTATAGGCAGTGGTAAAAGCCAGAAAGAAAATAGGCAATCAGGGTCAGCTTCTGTGAGTCAATAAAATTTTAGTTGAGTTGTGATTCCAGTTACTAGAAGGAGCCAACCAGATGATGACTTAGGGGAAAGGTATCCCAGTCAAAGGAGCACATCAGGCATGAAGGCCCTGAGATAGGAATAAGCTGGGAAATATGAAGAAGCAAAAAAAAAAAAAATAGCTGTCTTAATAGGTGTGAGGTCATATCTCATTGTGGTTTCCATTTTCAGTTCCTTGATGCTTAGGGACATTGAACATCTTTTTATGAACCTGGTAGCTATTTGTGTGTTTTCTTTGAAAAAAACGTCTGTTCAGTTCCTGTTGGTGAGAATGTGGAGAAACTGGAACCTTTGTACACTATTTGTAGAAGGCAAAATGGTTCAGTACCAGGAAAAGCTATGCAGGCCCTCAAAAGATTAAAAATAGAACTACCTCTAGCTATAGCCATCAGAGAAGAAAAAGGAATCAAAGGGATCCAAATCGGAAAGGAGGAAGTCAAACTGTCATTATTTGCAGATGATATGATAGTGTACATACAAAACCTGATGGGCTCCACCAAAAACTTACTCAACCTAATAAGCAAATTTAGCAAAGTAGCTGGGTATAAAGTCAATATCCAGAAATCAAAAGCATTTTTGTATACCAATAATGAAACAACAGAAATAGAAGCGAAAAAACAAATCCCATTTACCATAGCAACAAGAAAAATAAAGTACCTAGGAATCAACTTAACCAAGGAGGTAAAACACCTGTACTCAGAAAACTACAGAACAATGAAGAAAGAAATCAAGGAAGACACAAATAAATGGAAGCATATATCAGGTTCATAGATGGGAAGAATTAACATCATTAAAATGTCCATACTCCCCAAAGCAATCTACATATTCAATGCAATCCCAATTAAAATACCAATGACAGACTTCACAGAAATAGAAAAAATACTTCAAAAATTTATATGGAGCCAAAAACGCCCACGAATAGCCACCACAATCTTGAGAAAGAAGAACAAGGTAAAAGGAATCACTATACCAGACTTCAAACAATACTACAAGGCTACTGTCATCAAAACAGCCTGGTACTGGCATAAGAATAGACATGTAGATCAATGGAACAGAATAGAGAGACCAGAAATTAACCCAGGACTCTATAGTCAACTAATATTTGACAAAGGGGGAAGGAACATCCAATGGAGTAAAAACAGTCTCTTCAACAAATGGTGTGGGGAGAACTGGACAGCAACATGCAAAAAGATAAAACTAGACCACCAACTTACACCACTCACCAAAATAAACTCAAGATGGATAAAGGATTTAAACATAAGCAGTGCCACCATAAAGGCCCTGGGGAAAAGTATAGGCAGTAAACTTTTGGATATCCTACGCAAAAATATGTTTACTGATACTTCACCAAGGGCAAAGGATACCACCTCACACCTGTCAGAATGGCAATCATCAGCAAATCAACAAACAACAAGTGTTGGCAAGGATGCAGGGCAAAGGGAACCCTCATACACTGTTGGTGGGAATGTAGGCTGGTGCAGCCACCGTGGAAAACAGTATGGGGTTTCCTTAAAACACTAAAAATGGAACTGCCTTTTGATCCAGCAATTCCACTACTTGGACTATACCCAAAGAAGCCTGAAACACCAATTCATAAGAACCTATGCACACCTATGTTCATAGCAGCACTATTTACAATAGCCAAGTGCTGGAAACAGCCTAAGTGCCCATCAGTGGATGATTGGATCAAAAAACTTTGGTACATTTACACAATG
>PVIW01015181.1:0-20673 GCA_004026585.1 Noctilio leporinus | reverse complement strand
ATCTGAGGCAGGAGCCCCTACTTACCTTGGGTAGGTAGTATCCAGCCAGCGTGGTATCCTCTGTCACTTCTCTGGGCACATTCAGGGGTATGATGTTTCCCATTCTTTGCACCTCATGGACCACAGCATTGGTGTAGGGCATGAACTCCCGAGAAGCTGTGCTGGGCAGCTGTGACCTGCCAATCACTCTGTCTATCTCAGCTTGTACTTTTTCTTCAAAAGAAAAGAGAGTTCTATTATTCTATAATGTTGCTTGAGCCTGGTTAAGCTGAGGAATGGAATAACTAGGATCAAAGTGCCTAACACTATAGTAGGCTCTATAGGTGGTAGAGTGTTTCTCAAGGTGGTAGATAAAGAATGGAAAGCGGAAAATGGTCTAAAACAATCCTGGTTGTAAATTTTCACTTTACCAAATTACTGCTGCAAGTTACTTAGACTCTTTGAGCCTCAGTTTCCTCTTATTGAGACTAAATCAGTCTCTATCTTAGGGATATTCTGAGATTCATATTACCTGATTTAGATGAGCACCCAAAAATAATATAAACTGCTAATTGTCCCTCAATATGTATTTTCCTTTATTTCTACAATATAGAGATTTTAGCGGGATTCCTGGTTATCAAGCCCGAGGCTCCATTTCCCAGATTCCCTTTTGACTGTGAGTGATCATGTGACTAAGGTCTGACTAATAGAATATGAGTAGAAAGAATGATGTGAAGCTTATCTTTAAATACTTGGAACATGTCCTCCCCTTCTCTTCTTAATAGTGAAAATCAGCCTTCCAGGGGAGCCATCTTTGACAGGGCCAATGAAGGCATTGCTTTAGATATAACATAGCAACAAAACATTGGGGAGCTTAAACCCAAAGGGCTCTGAGAAGTGCCATTCAAATTTCATACCTGAGAGCAGTGCACTTCTAATGTTTTAATTCTTTTACTGTCTATTTAAAAGAATTTTAATAGTGGTAAAATACATAAAACCTATAATTTATCACTTTAGCCTTTTTTTAAGTGTACAGTCTAATAGTATTGAATATAGTCCCATTATTATGCAACCGATCTTCGGAATTTCTTTTAGTATGTGGAACTGAACCTCTGGGTTCATTAAGCAACTTCCCCTTCTCCCCAATACCTCAGCCTTTGATAAATACCATTTTACTTCCTGTTTCTACGAATTGGACTACTCATGATACCTCATGCAAGTGGAATCATGTTGTATTTGTCTTGTTGTGACTAGATTATTTAATTTATACTAATGTCTTCAAAGTTCACCTGTGTTTTAGCATGTGTTGGAATTTTCCTCCTTTTTATGACTGACTGATTAATATTCTATTATACTTGACATTTTATTTATCTGTTCACCCATCAATGACACAATCATCACCTCCTGGAGATTGTAACTAATGTTGCAATGAACATGGATATAAACTTCTATCATCTTAAGCCATTATTATTTTGGATCCTCTATTATAGAGACTATGGCAGCTTTTAAACTTAAACAAAAAAAAAAAATGTAATTCATTGTTGCAAATCCATTTTGCATCATGACTCAGGATATATATATATATATTTGTATATCAACAAACTTATTCTTTTTTTTTTAATATTTTATTTCATTATTTTTAGAAAGAGGAGAAGGGAGAGAGGCAGAGAGGAAGAAAGACATCAATGTGTGGTTGCTTTTCACCTGCCTCCAACCACAGACTGGACTGGAGACCTGGTTTGCAACCTGATTATATGCTCTGGCTGGGGAATCAAACCTGCGACCTTTGGGTTCGCAGGCCAGCACCTTATCCACTGTGCTACCAGCCAGGGCTAACAAACTTATTCTTAATACATGGGAAGCACTCTTATTTTTTTCTATTTTTATTTTAGGAAAATTAGTTGGTTTTGATCCACTAAATTCATGTTTAATAAACTGTTACCCATAGTTTAAAAAGCTGTATGATGGCAAACCTGATCTCTCTTTAGGGGCTTGGAGAAAGAAAAGTGATTGTAACAGTCTCTGTCTTTGAAAGAACAACAGTTTGTTGGGAAGATACATAAAAATGTTCAATGAGTACAGTAATGGAGGTGCATCTGGCCACCTCAAGAGAAAAAGAGCACTAGTCATTCCCTACAGGGTTGGAAAAATGTCTTATGAGGGGTACTATTTAGCAGATTGTTCAAGCAGAGCTAGCAGTTTACCATGCAGAAAATTAAGGAGGCAAATTCTTGTAGACAGAAGAGTGGGTGTGATGACACAGAGGCATAAATAATGACAGTGCAAAGAAAATGTCACATGATTTAATGAGGCCACCATGCAGGCTGGGTGGAGTTGAGGCTGGCTGGTAACAGGGACATCAGAGGGTATGATATCTCAAAGTAAGAAGTTTTAACATTATCTACAGGACAATGGAAGACATAAGTTAAAAGGAGGGAAAGCTAACATCACGTTTCTTTTCCTCCCTCCTCTCCTTCCTTCCTTCCTTCCTTTTTTCCATTTTTTATTTTGCATTGTCTGACATCTAACCTTTCCTGGAACCAGATTTCATGTGAGAATGTAACTCTTTCCTCAAAGGGAAGAAGGGGAGGGCATGTTTCAAATATTAAAAGAGTTAGTTGCACAATATCAATTAATTTCACTGTTTTCCCTACTAGACTTTGCATTTCCTGAGGGCAGGGATTCTGTTATATTCATATTACCTGGGTCCATCACAATCATGGCAGAAGAATTGTAGAATATGCCTGTTCTCAAGTCCACATGGCCTTGTGACCATCCTACCCATCTTTCCCTTCTACCATGCTGCCTTTTGCTCCCACCATTGGGGCAGTATGCTCTAGTGGACACCACTGTGTCCTGGCCCAGGCACACTCAGACATGCTCACCTTGGACATCTGGGTAGAGGGCCATATAAAGTAGAGCCCATCTCAGAGTTGTTGAAGTTGTCTCGGTTCCACCCAAAAACAGATCCAGGGTGGTGGAGATGAGGCTTTCCTCATGGAAACTGGAAGTAGCATTGTCTGTATGCTAAAAAGCACCATGTTTAGTAGTGGATTTAGAAGGTTCTTGGTTGCCGCAAAATAGAAGATCTTCACCCTTGGAAGAGTATGGGAGAGGAGGAAACCTAGGAAGAAGGGCTTTCCCCTTTGGTCTCAGGGGGCAGAGTTTTATTACAGCAACATCATTGGCATAGTCCTGCCCAAGTGCTGGAAGCTTTTGTTAGTTTGGGTGAATGAAAATCAAAACTATTTTTCAATGCCTATAATTTGGGAGAAGCAATTAGTACAGTGGAAAGAGAAGCTATTAGTCCAGTGGAGAGATGGATGTGGGTTCCAACATGAGCAACAGCCTTCACCATTTCTACAATACCAGTGGATTAGGGCCAGTTGCATCACCTGCTTGTGCTTCCATTTCCTGTTTAAAAAAATAGAAGTAACAAAACAAAACTTTGAGGCTTAAGTCTTAGTTTTCCTTTTTCATATAGTTCCTTCAGATATGGGGACAGTGTTGAGACTAGAAGATAAAGAGGTGGTAGTATTTGGGCATCCCCAAGGTGTCAAGCCAAATATCATTGAACCCCTATCTTAATTTCTAATTGTCTCTTCCAATCTGAGCTAATAACACTCTTACACTCTTTGAAACCCTGCCTCCATTGTCACTCCCCTGTGTAAGTTCAGTCATGACTCACAAAGGTGTCCATATCTAATCTCTGGAACCTGTGGATGTTATGTGAACAAAGGGATTTTATAGCTATGATTAAGGTAAGGGTCTTGATATGGGAAGAAAATCTGGGGAATCCCAATGGGTCCAATGTAATCCCAGTGGGCCCAAAGAGGCAAGAGCATTGTAAGGAGAAGATATAAGGATGGTAGCAGAGAAGATACTGCACTGATGGCCTTGAAGATAAAGGACAGGGCCATGAGCCAACCAATATAAGCAACCTCTAGCAGCTGGAAGGTTAAAGGACACAGATCCTCCACTAGAGCCTTCAAAGGAGCCTCCCTTGCCAACACCTTGACTTGAGCCCAATCCAATTGGTTTCAGAATTATGACCTTCAGAGTTCTGAGCTGTGAGAGGGTAAATTTGTGCTATTGTAAGTCACCAAGTTAATCTGTTCCAGCACCAATAGGAAACCAGCACATCTCCATTTATTCTTTGAAAACAAAGCACAAGAAACAACTGTGGTTTCCTCACCTTTTTAACTTCCTTGAGGAATGCATCAATAAAATCTCTCGTTTCATCAGGATTCCAGTCTTTCTTGTGATTTTCAATCACACGAGAAATAAACAATTTCAGTTTCTCCCATTTGCTGAAGAGTGTTTGGTGGGGCCCAGGAACAAAAGTCATTATCCGTGGAAAGGTATTATAGAGCTAATTGAGAAAAACAGAACAAGGATGGAGACATCATGGCCCCAGTTTCCCACTTTTTAGGATGACAGAAATGTTCTCTTTCTAGCTTTTGTTTGCTTATACTTAGACCTGGACTGTTCTTATCTCTGTCATCCTTATTCTTATCCCTCCAAGAAAGCATTTGCGCATTCCTTCCAAAATAAATTGTTTCAGAGCTTCCTGCTACCCCTCTCCTCACGCCAACTGCTTTGTCTTCTTTTATAAACCACCATTTCTGATCTGGATGCTGTCACTGCCTCTAGTAGTTTTTCTGATTCCATTCTTAACCCTATATCCAGAACTACTAGAGTGATCTTTCAACAGTTTAATCCACCAATTTTCAACCAGTACGCTGCAGGAATTTTTACCTATTTCATCAGAGGTATGGAACTCTTTTTTCTTAGATTGTCAAATTAAAAAAAAAAAAAAAACAACTAACACACTAGCCATCTGGTATAAATGAATAAAAATTATACCTATTCTTTTTGTCAGATCAGCAAAATATACATTTCGGCATACCACAGAATTTTGGTAATTAGTTTATGTGTGCCATGAGATGAGAAATGTTGGAATCACTGGCTTAATTGGATCATTTCACTTTTTGTTTACCAATTCTTTAAGACACACAGGTAAGCCTTTATATTATTTTCTGAGCATTGAAGCTCTACATGAGCAGGTCCCTGCACACATCTGTTCTCTCTGCACATATCTGTTCTCCCTGCCATTTTACTTTCTCTAGTCTGGCCCCACTGGTATCTGTAAGAACATCAATGATATCCTATTTAGGCCTTTGCTTGTCCTTCCTGCTGGAAGGCTCTTCCTCTGAAATTTCTGGAATTCTGGCCCCTCACTTCATTAAAGTGTTGCTCAAATGTCATCTAATTAGAGTAGCCTGTGCTAATCATACTATAAGTAGCAGCACCCCTGTCACCCTCTTTCCATTCCTTTACCTTATTTTTTCTTCATGGCAATTAACACTATCTTGTGCTAAAATAGTGTGTGTGTGTGTGTGTGTGTGTGTGTCCTCCTCTAAGGTAAAATCTTCATGTTGCTGGGTTAATTGATGGAGAACTCAAAAAAATGGTGTTTTGTCCTTTTTAAATAAAACAACATAAATGTACAGGTGTAGGACAGATAAAGTTCACTGTTTTATATGAATGATAGAAATGTTCTTTGCATGTACAGTAAATATTTAATAATATTATCTAAAATACTAGAGTTACAGTTCGATTTCAAATTAGTTTGTGTTCAAGTCCATTTTAAAGGGTTATATTGTAGCTTAAAAAACATGTGTCTGACATTGGCTCTAATATCCTTAACCAAGATATGAAAAGAGAAACCCTTACGTGGCTCCACACTGACACCTCTAGACATATGACGTCATCCAGCAACTTCAGCATTTCTTCAAAGTGATCATCCTGGTACTCAAAGCGCTCCCCAAAGGTGATGGAGCAAATAATATTGGAAATTGCCTTGTTGATCATTAAGTGAGGGTTAAAAGGCTGTCCTGGAGGTGAAAGCAAAGGCAAATCCTTCAGATTGATTGGTTTCTGTTTTCTACTGAAAGTCTGCATGATCTATGACATACAAAGGTTAGAAACACATCTGAGGCTTGGGCCATAGCACCCTTGATGGGGTCAGACATACAGCAAGTACTCACTCAATCCCTAGGAAGGCACACTGATGACCAGGGTTTAAAATCAGTAATGTCTTTAACCCTCATCTTCTTGTGTTTAATTCTAGAGCTCCATGCCAGTGGAGCTATGGTTAGTTGTTTAATTACATCTGCAGTGCCAACACCATCCTGGGCACAGGGCAGGCATGTAGTTCTAAATAAGTACCTGTTCAATGAATGAAAGAGCCACAGTCCCCCACACCTGTCATAGGAAGCACTCACCTTTCTCCTGCTCTATTGCCTGGGCAAGGTGATAGACCTCCTCTTGTATGCGTTCCTCTAAGCTCTTCTTTCCTAAACCAAAGTTCCTTAGTGTTGTCAGGGTGAACCTTCTTTGCTCCTTCCACACCTGCCCATTGGAAAAGGCCAATCCTGAAGCAAAAAAAGCCAATATTATGAAGAGAAAGCTGACAAATGGTATGGGGATTTATGTGGGATGTTAGAAAGGAAAAGGTCATTAGACAGTTGACAAGTATTCAGGGAAATCATCCCAGGGTGATGAATATAAATGCTAGCATGTACTGAGTGTAGGCAATAACAGGTACATTATGTAATTTAGTACTCACAGAAACTCTATGAGGTAAATACAATGATCACCCCCTTTCCAATTTTGCTGATGAAACAACTGAGGCACAAGGGATAAGGAAAATTTGCAAGGCCACACACAAAGTTACTGAGCCTCTGAACAGGCACTCAAGTTCATGTGTGCCTGACTGCAAAGCAGTGCTTTGACTGCCAGTCACACAGCTATATTTAAGTATTTATGCTCTGCTACATACTAAGAATTCACCCATAGGTAAGAAAATTCATAATTGTAAAGAGGCAAGGCTTTAATGAGTCTTAGAGGAGAGGTCTCATTTATGCTGGCCCTTTAGAGATGAAGAAATGACTGAAGAAAGCAGAGGAGTGAATATCCTATGCAGAAAAAGGAAAAGATAATTTCTTGGTCTGTTTAACAGACCATCATTTCTTTTATACACAGTTAAGGTCACATTCCTTTCATTTTCTCACTTCCAGAGCACTCTTCAACTTCTTTTAATATCTAGCTTTGGCTCTGCCATCTCAAGGAAATTGTCCTCCTTGCTGTCAAATTCAGGGTCACTTTTTACTTGGTCTTGCAGCAACATGAGACACTTTTTTTCTTGAAACACTCTTTTCCAATGGTGCTCAAGACACTACACTTTCCAGATTTCCCCCCTAATTCTCTGAAAGCAAAGATCCTCCCATATCTCTGGCTGGTTCATTTTCTTCTACCCAGTTGTGAAATGATGGAGTTCTTTTAGATAAATTATTCTCTTCTTACCTATACTCCATTTCTTGAAAAATCACATAACACCTAAGAATTTAAATAACATCTATTGATAGTGACCTTCTATTTCTATCTCTGAGCTCCAGTTAACAACTGTTTGCTTGGCTGTGCCAACTTTTTCATTTCCTCAAGTTCACTGGAATTCTTCTCACTTCAGGGACATTTTATATTCAATTCCCTCTCCCTAATTGCTTCTTCAATTTATTAAATTGTCATTTACTTACCCCAGTCTTTCCTAAATCCCCATGACTATATTAAATACCCCTAGTAAGTGCATCCTGCACTTATATACAAAAAGTCTTTAAATGATTAAAATTAGTTGATTGTCTTTCTCTCTGATTAGGATTTGACTTACATAAGAACATGGATTTTATCTGTTCTGCTCTACTCATTGTTGTATCACTGATGCCTAGCACTATGCTTCACATTACAAAGAAGTAGAGTAAATGGATGTAAAGTTAATAGATAAAATATTTCAAAGAGGAATTGGGAAGCACCTGAAAAAATGGAGCTTTGGTACAGCAATGACTTTGTACCTTTTATTTAGATTTTTTAAATGCTTAAGTTTATTTAATGATAATTTAAACTATTCATGCCATACTGCTCTAACATAGACCGGAAGGTTTGAGATGCCCCATGGATACAAGTTTAATGATGAAGCATAAGGAACTAGAGGCAGGAAGAAGAAATGACAAAGGAGCAGAAGGAACAGATCCTCATCAATTTTCCCAGGGGAGGAGATCTGTAATGGGGAACCAGAAAGAGAGAATGAATGGCCTCTTCCTATCATCATGGAAGAATGGGTCACTGCTTTATCAAAGTATGCAGAGTGAGTTCACACAGGAGATGGCAGTTCATTCTTAATCCCTGGTGTTAGGGCTGTCACAGCCCATCCTCTGAGAGGGAGCTTTTGTAGAAATTGAGCATCAAGCTTCCACTAAAGGCAGGATTTAATACTGGGTGTGGACTCTGGGGTGTAATGGAGAAGTATAGCCATACAAGCACATGCAACAGACCTTAGAATTATTAAACATACACATCTGACAATGGTGCAGAAACTTACCATTTTTCTTAAAGATCCGTTCTCGAATAGGGGACAGGGTACGGTCTACAAACTTGTGGCCCTGGTGGACAAGGGCTTCTTTGATTAAGGGTAATCCAGTTATAACAACTGTAGGCCAGACACCAAATTCCATGCTAAAAATGTTCCCATATTTCTTCACATACTGAAAAATAAATAGTCACAATAGAATAAGCACATCTCTGTGTGTCCAAGTAAGAAGTGTATGTATACAGTGGGAGGGTTTGCATTGAGAGGATGGGTGTGTGTGCTCACGTCAATCTGATGGGAATGTTTCTCTCCATTTTCCAGGCATTGGGTATGAGTCAAGGACAAGAATATGAATCTGAGGTGGCACCTGGACCTTAGAGTTTAGTGGGCGTGACACAGCGAAAGTGAGGATGAAGGAGGTGTCGGGGGGAGCAGAGAACAGAAGAGAGTGTGGGTGTGTTATGAGTCTACCAGCTCCATGCCTATGTATATTAATAGTCTATGATTACTGGATCAGAAACTTTTATGGTATGATAACCTGTGTAAACATGGATAGGTCAAAAGACCTCCTGAAACCCTGGTGATATCCAACAATTGTTAAAAACATTGTGGTAGTCATTGTAATCATTGCTGTATATGGAAATAAATGTATGACCCATAGGGAATTTCAGAAGACTTTGTAAAGTAGGCCATACTTTTTCATGTATAATATTAAATAAGCCATTAAAAAAAAACAGACAGGGAAAGAATGAATGTGGTTAAAAATAAGATGGTTCAGAGGGCTACCACAGGCTTACATTCAGAAAAGAAAATAGAAAAATGAAGAGAAAAGCATTAACATAGGAGCTGCATAAGGGGCAAGCACAAGTAATAAGAGATAAGAAATTCAAATGTGGGATAAAACTTTCAAGTATAGAATTAAATAATTAGGTGGAGAAAAATAAATGTTTAGAATAAAGAACAATTAAAAGTGGAGGGTTAGTGATAAAAGAGTTGAGCAAGATTCCACTTGTTCTAGGTACTAAACTCAAGAACCATCAGAACACAGACACAAAGAAATGGAAGAAAACAAGGAAGAGAGGTTGTACTGATTCTTAATCCCACCAGCTGTAGGTGGGAGGGTCTTTTCCTCTGAACTCTCACCAGTACTGAACAGTGTGCATGAGTCTATCATTTCAATAGGCAAAAAATAAGTGAATCAAGCATGTCTTTTATGAATTTTACTAAGGTTTAATACCTTTCCACCAATATGAACGTGTATGTTGTATTTAAAACTTTGTCTGTTGATGTTTTCTAAACATATCTGATTCCAAAAGTTCAACTTTTTTAGTTTTTGATATCTATATTTATTTTTAAGATTTTAAAATTATTTTTAGAGAGAGGAGAAGGGAGGGAGGTAGAAAGGGAGAGGAACATCAGTAAAGGTTGCCTTTCATTTGCGTCCAGCTATGGACCTGGCCAGAGACCTGGCTTTCAACTGGGGTATCTGCCCTGGCAGGGAATTGAACCCGCGACCTTTGGGTTCACATGCTGGGGCCTATCCACTGGGCCACCAGCCAGGGCCTATTTATTGATATAGAAGCTCAAATAAAATGTGAGCTTCTATATCGATATGTCATTTTATTTTTATGACACAGGAGTATGACAAGATACAGACCAAAGTCCTATACAGGTATTGCTGTGTGCGTATGTGTGTTGGGGTGGTAGTTGCAAGGAGGGGTAAGGTCCTTTTCCATTCACTAAGCTGTATTTTAAATGCGTCAAAGTGTGTCTATTGCTTTTATAGTTAAAAGTATTTTTATCCAATAAAGCAAAAGAAATAGCAGAAACTTAAGAAAATGAGGAACAAAACTTAACACTGCTTCTTAACTCTTTTGGTCATAAAATCCTTTGAAAATTTAGTGTATGGCATGGATCTGCTCTCCAGTAAAGTATGCATGACCAGTTGTGTGTGCAGATTCATGTGTTCACCAGTCCCCAGGGCCCATGAACTCCTATACTCTTCTCTACTGAAATAAGGAGGCACCTCTTCCCCCATGGAGCAGATATGGGTAGATCTCTGATTTCAACTTCCCCCACAGTAAGGAAGAGGCTACTCTACCCAACCTCACTGTCCCCATCCTCACTCTCCCTAGCCTGCACTGATGAGAATGGAAGGTGGAGTCCTGTGGAAGTTCTTACAAGCAACATGTTGAGTGGGGTGGAGGGTGGAGGGTGAGGCCAGAAAAGAATTGCACAGCCTTTAGAACCTTAAATGACATTTGAACCACAGTCCACAAAAGTGAGAATTCTGAACATAAACCCATTGATTACCTGCCAGGATAGAAGATCTACATAGTGTCCCGAGTCATATAACATAATACACAAAATATCCAGGATATAGTCCAAACTTATTCACCTTACCAAGAATAAAGAAAATCTCAACTTTAATGAGTAATCATTAATACTGAAATGACATAGATGTTGGAAATATAAGAAATATTTATTTCTATTTTTTAATTTTTTAAAAGATTAATTTTTTTTATTATTTTCTGAAAGAGGGGAAGGGAGAGAGGCACAGAGGGAGAGAGGGAGAGAGGGACATCAATGTATGGTTGCCTTTCACCTGCCTCCAGCAATGGACCTGGTTGGAGACCTCGTTTGCAACCTGGTTATGTGCCCTGGCTGGGAATCAAACCAGTGACCTTTGGGTTTGTGGGCCAGGGCCTTATTCCCTGTGCCACCAGCCAGGGCTAGAAATATTTTAAATCAGCTATTACAAATGTTTTGGTAAATAAATACACTTGCAAACAATTTAAAAAATAAAAAAATTTAACAAAGAAAGAGGAAATGTACATAAGAACCAAAGAGAAAGTTTAGAGATGAAAAATAGAATAATGTTTTTAAAGAAGGTTAATACAACAACAATAAATTTTTTAAAAAAAGCAGAAACAGAAAAAAAAAAAGAAATCCAAAAAAAAAGGTTAATAGAGTAACTCAATTGCCAAGGCAAAATGGCAGATGAATCAGTAAAACTGAAGACAGATCAATAGAAAGTTTGGAAAAAATCAAAAAGAAAACTGAGAGGGAACTTTCTTAGAATAACAACAAAATCTAACATTTGTGCTATCACTGTCAAAGAGTTTCAGAAATAGAGAAAACTTCATGTGGAGTTGAAAAAATATTTGAATAAAAAATGGCTGAAAAATTCTCAAATTTGGTAATAGACAAACCTACAGATTCTCGAATCTCAGTGAACTCAATAAACATAAAAAGCTGAACACCAAGAAACATAATCAAATCTCTGAAGCTAAAAACAACAACAACAAAAAAGTTTTCAAGAACAGGCAGAAGAAAACAACTCATTACTTATGGAATACAACAATGCAAATGATAGCAGGTTTCTCATCAGAAAACATGAAACACAGAAATAAGTAGTACACATTGAAGCATGCTGAATGAAAGAAACTGTCACCTAGAATTCTACAACCTTTGAAAATGTACTGCAGAAATGAAGGTGAAATAAGGACATTGTTAGATGAATGAAAGAGTATGTTTTGCTAGCAGACCAGCTCTAGGAAAATGATGAAAGAAAGTTCTTTAGATATATGGAATAGTAATGTTGGAGGACTTGGAATACTGGGAATGGAGAAAGAGCAACAGAAAGGGTAAATAATTGGCCAACCATAATAAACTATTATTTTCCTCTTGAATTAAAATTGATCATGTTTCACAGTTAAAAGCAAAACTATAGGGTGGGTGGGTGGGGGGATAGAGGGGAGCAAAAAGGGGATGGATGTAATACAACAACAATAAAATTAAAAAAAAAAAAGCAAAACTATAATATTATCTGATGTGGTTCTCAATGTATATAGAGGCAATATTTAAGACATTAATATTATAAATCATGGAGACTAATGGGACCTAAACTATCAGAAGTTATCTATATTCCACTTGAAGTGGTAAAATGTTGAGACTAGGACACTCCAGTAAGTTAAGTATGCAAGCTGAGATCTTCAGAGCAACCATTTAAGACAAAATACAAAGGGATGTCCTCAAAACATTAGTTTAAAATGGAATTATCAAAAAAATGTTCAAGTGACCCACAGGAAGATAGGAAAGAAGAAAGTGAAATTATTTTAAAAACTGAGGAAAAAGTAGAGAAACATAATAAAATGGCAGACTTATGTTTTACCATATCAACAATTACATTAACTATAAATAATCTAAAGTCAGCAATTAAAAGAGATTGGCAGAATAAAAAGATGACCTATGTATATGCTACCTATAAAAAGCTCATCCCAAATGTAATGATACAAATAGGATAAAAGTGAAAAAAAAAAGAGAAGCATACACCACACTAGCACTGATATAAAGAGCTGGCATGACTATATTATATCAGATGAAGTCCAGGCAAAGAGTCACTAGGGATGGGAAGAATATTACATAATAATTTATGAGTCAATTCACCAAGATAACATGACAATTATAACCTGTAATCACCAAGTAAAAGTGCTACCAAATACAAAAAGGGAAAATAAACAGTACTGAATAGAGAAATGGACAAACCTGTAATTGTAGTTGGAGGTTTTAAGATGACTCTCTTCATAACTGACAGAATCAAGAGAAAAGATGTCAGAACACAGATAGAGGAATTAAACAGCATGTCCAAGAAATAAAAATCCAATTCACATATTAAAACACTCTGTCCAACAACAGCACAATACAGATGACCTTGATCAATGCCAGGATTAGGGGCTTGGACATACTGCACAGTTGAAAATCCACATATAACTAGCATACATTATTTTAAGCATGCATGAGAATATATCTTGGGTCATAAAGCTAATCAAAAGAAAATTAGATAACTTCTCAATTGTTGGAAAATAAGCAATACATTTCTTAAACAATGGTACAGATTGGGAGCCTGGCTTTAAAATTCTGTGACTAATCCTGCTAGTGTTACCAAGTGGAAGTTCCTCCCTGATGGTGATAAAACCTCCTCCACCTGAATAAATAGGCATATGTTTAGGATTTCTGGTTTTATTTATTCTTCAAAAACCACCTATCACAGTGTTATTACTTAGCAAGGCACTTGTGCTGAGAGGCAGACAACCAATGGAGGATTGTTGAGGAAATGTTAAAGATTTCAGAGTGGCTCAGGTAGGAAGCCCTGATGGGAGATGATTATAAAGAAGACTGAAAAGGTCATAAGGGTTCCATGTGGCTCCCAATGGAGTCTGAACTTGCTAAGGAGACAACATCCTGAAGCAGCAAGACACTGAGCTGAGAAAGGACACTGGAGCATACTGACTGCAGGAGAGTGCAGAACACAAGGGGTTCAGTCACTGTGGTGGTGGGAGCAATTCAGTTGAACAGTGATGAGGAAAATGAAGTGCAAAGTGGGGTTTACCAGCCATCTGGCGTTAGCAGCAGGGTCCCCATCCTCCCGCCCTTGGTCCCTAGGATGGTCCTTCACCTGCAGGTCAGAGTCAGGGTCGTTCCAGCACCTTAGCCTGCTCTTACCTTCTGAAGGGACAGATGCGGCTGCTTCAAATCCAGTAGGAAGAAGTTCCCGAGGAAAGGCAGGCTCCTGGGCCCTGGTGGGTAGTTCTTCGGGAGCCTCCGTCTTTGGAAGAAATTTGCAAGGACCAGAAAGATGAAGGTACCCAACAGGACAGTGCTGGGATGGAGTGCTCTCCAGGCGGCCGCCACTAAGGATTCCATCGCCCAGAACATGGCTTTTACTTCTGCTGGCTTCTCTGCATCTGAGCAGGTGCTGTCCCTCTCCCAGACTCTCTATCCCAGCAAACCCATCTGCCCCGCCCTCCCAGCCCCACACTGCACTTCTACCCTACCCTGCCAAATGCAGCAGAACTTTGTCCCCGAACTTCCTCCGCCCCCGCCCCCTGCCCTGCAGGTGAACCACTCTCGAACTTCCTCCATCCTTCTCAGCCCCTCCTCCTCTCCCCAGCCAGCTTGAAGGTAGACCATGGTGATGCCAGGCTGGGCGCTGAGTTCTGGGAAAAACCAGCACCCGTCTTGGAAAGTCTTATGCTGGGACTGTTGTGGCTCTTGCTCGGGCTTATTGTTTCAGCGCATCTCAGAGAGCATCACAGGCAATGGAGCTCCGTGTTTTTCAATCACGGTCTCACACAAGGTTCAAGGATCTGAACCATGCCTGATAGGCAAGCCAGCAGAAGCACCTGACATTTATGGGCACTTATTGTATGTCAGACAGTGCACTTGCCTCTTTCTATAAATTATTTCGGTCTCACAAAATTAGGTGATGCTCGTCTTGCACCGAGCACACTGAACTGACAGCCTAAGTACCAAATACTCGCGGAATAAATAAACTCCCTTGTTTGAAAACCTCTAAACTAGATTCTGTATTTGTAACTGTTTTTTCTTTTTCTTTAAAAAAAATTATTATTCTTAGTGAGAGGCTGAGAGGGAGAGAGACTTCAATGTGTGGTTGCCTTTCACCTGCCTCCAGCTACAGACCTGGCAGGAGACCTGGCTTGCAACCTCATTATGTGTCCTGGCTGGGGAAAGCAAGAGCGACCTTTGGGTTTGCAGGCTGGAGCATTATCCACTGTGCCACCAGCCAGGGCTGTAACTGTTTTGAAGATTAAGGAGGCTTACATCAAAGCTCCTTGAACTGATCCTAGTCTTTAATAGGTGTAGGAAGGTGTGTTTCCAATGTCCAGAGGAAGATGGTAGTCAGAATTTGGCTTTTATCCTTCCAGTCTACATCTTCCTGTTTACTACAGTTTTCATCCATCCATACAATGCTGCAAATATTAATATGACTATTTAAAAAAGTTATCATAGATCTGCTTTTTAAAAGAACCTCATTCTTATGTGTTTGAGATCATTCCAGGTTGAAACGTGTCATTTTAGTTCATTCACTTTAACAGCTATCTAGTATTTTGTCACTGCAACAGTTTTCTAAATTGAGGTGTAATTGATACATACAGAATTATATTAATTTCGGGTGCACAGCATAATGATTTGATGTTAACTATAGTCACTGTGCTGTGGTTTACATTCCCAGGATTTATTTATTTTACAACCACAAGTTTGTGCCTTTTAGCTCCCTTTACTCATATTGTCAACCTTTCCCCTCTTGCTTCAGGGAACCACCTATCTTTTCAGTGCATCCATGTACATGATATTTTTAAATTTTTAAACATTTAAGTATTAGTGAAATCTCTGTCTGACTTATTTCACATAGTATAATGCCCTTGAGGTATACCCTTGTTGTCATAAATGGGACCATTTCATTCCTTTTATAATGGGGGAATAATATTCCAATATATATATGTATATATACACACATACATATATTTCTTTATTCCCTCAACCATCAATGGACATTTAGGTTGGTTCAATGCATTGGTTATTGTAAATAATGCTGTAGAGAACATGGGGATGCATATGTCTTTTCACATTAGTGTTTTGTTTTCTCTACACAGATACCACAACAGGAATTGCTGGATCATATGGTACTTCTTCTATTTTTATACAATACTTTCTAATTTCTTTACCCATTTCTATATCAATGAAAATTTGTTACTTATTTCCCTACTTCTCTTTGTAGTTAAAAAAAATAGTACAGAATTAAAATAGGACTGCAGGTGAGAGATTGTGCCAAGGACTTAAATGCATGATGTCATATTTAAGATTAGATGATCTCTATTAACTACTTCTCATGGACTTTGTATAAATGAAGTGCTTGACTTTAACTGAAAGCTACAAGAATTAGGTAGATTTGTAACAAATGGATTAAAACACCCATAAGAAGGAAAATGAAGACCCTTATTTGAAAACAAAGATGAAGCCTCACCTTCCAATGTGCTTTTTCATTAATTCATTTTCTTCTTTCTTTTTATTTTAAATTTCATCTTTATTGTATTTTTCCATTATCCTTTGGTTCCATACTGTCACAAAGGATAACATTTCTTTTTTTTTGACAATGGAGTGCTATGCCATTGTGCACATGTCCCATGATTGTTTTATCTACTCATTCACTGATGGACAATTGGGCTGCTTCCATATCTTGGTGATTGTAAATAACCCTGCAATGAACGTAGGGGTGCTTATGTTATTTCCAAATAAGGTTCTGGGTTCCTTCAGATATAGTCCCAAAAGTGGGATCACTGAGTCTAAAGCACATTCATTTTTAATTTTTTGAAGCATCTCCATACTGCTTTGCACAGTGGCTGCACTAGCCTGCCTTCCCAACAACAGTGCAGAAAGGTTCCTCTTTCTCCACACCATCACCAGCACTTGTTGTTTGTTGATTTATTAATGATTGCCATTCTGACAGGTGTGAGATGGTAACTCATTGTGGTTTTAATTTGCATTTTTCTGATGATTAGTGACATTGAGCATCTAGTCATATATCTATTGGGCATCTGTTTATCCTCTGTTGGAGAGGTGTCTACTCAGGTCATTTGCCCATTTTTCAATTGGTCTGTTTGTTTTTTTGGTGTTGAGTTTTGTAAGTACTTCATAAATTTTGGATATTCACCCCTTATCAAATGTATCAGTGAACATGTTCTCCCATTCCGTGGATTGCTTTTTTATTTTGCTGATGATTTCCATTGCTGTGCAAAGCCTTTTTAGTTTGATGTAGTGCATTTGTTTTCTCTTCTGTTTTTCTTGCCTGGGAGCCATAACCAATGAAAAATTATTCTGAGCAATGTCTGAAATTTTGCTGCCTATGTTTTCTTCTAGGATTTTTTATGGTTTCAGGTCTAACATTTAAGTTTTTGATTTGTTTTGAATTTGTTCTTGTGTGCTGTATAAGAAAGTGGTGTTATTTTATTTTTCTGCACATATCTGTCCAATTTTTCCAACACCATTTATTGAACAAACTATCTTTAGCTCATTGTATGTGCTTGCCTCCTCTGTTAAATATTAATTGACTATAAAAGTATGGGTTTATTTCTGAGCTCTCTATCCTGTTCCACTTGTCTGTGTCTGCTTTTATGCCCATACCATGCTGTTGTGATTAGTTATGGCCCTATACTATAGGTTGATATTATGTAGCATTGTAACTCCAATTTTGACCTTCTTTCTCAGGATTGCTGTTGCTACATGGTGGTAGTTCCATATAACTTTTTGAAATATTTGTTCTCATTCTGTGCAAAATGTCATTGGGATCTTGATAGGAATTGCATGAATCTATAGATTCCTTTGGGTAGTATGGACATTTTGATGATGTTAATTCTTCCTATCTATGAACACAATATGTGCTTCCACTTGTATTTTCTTCAAGTTCTTTATTCAATGTCTTATAAATTTCCAAGTATAGGTCTTTTACATCTTTGGTTAGATTTATTCCTAGGTATTTTATTCTTTTTGAAGCAGTCATTACTGGGAATGTTTTCTTAATTTTCCTTTCTAATACTTTATTATTGGCATGTAAAAATGTAACTGATTTCTCGACATTAATTTTGTACCCTCCTCTCCTGCTGAACACATTAACCAATTCTAGTAGTTTCTTACTGGAATCTTTGGGGCTCTCGAGGCACACAGTCACATCATCTGTGAATAAAGACAGTTTTTCTTCTTCCTTTTCAATTTGGATACCTTTTATTTCTTCTGCTTGTCTGACTATTGTGGCTAGGACTTCTAGTTCTGTGCTGAATAAGAGAGGTGAACATGGAAATCCTTGTCTTGTTCACAATCTTAAAGTAAACTTGTAGTTTTTGCTTGTTGAGTATGATGCTGGCAGTGAGTTAGTCATATATGGCCTTTATTATGTTTACATATCTCCCCTCTATTCCCACTTTGCTGATAGTTTTCAGTATGAATGAATGCTGGGTTTTATCAAGTGCCTTTTCTGAATCTATTGATATGCTCATGCAGTTCTTCAATTTGTTTATGTGGTGAATCACATGTATTGATTCTTGGAATAAATGCCCCTTGAGCATGGTGTGTAATCTTTTTGATGCATTGTTATATTCAGTTTACTAATATTTTGCTGAGGATTTTCCCATCTATGTTCCTCAGGGATATTGGCCTATAATTTCTTTCTTTTTAGCATCTTTATCTGGCTTTGGAATTAGGATAATGCTGGCCTCATACAATGAGCTTGGGAGCCTTCCCTCCTCTTGAATTTCATGAAATAGTTTGAGAAGGAGTGGTGTTAGTTCTCCTTGAAATGTTTGGTAAAATTCTTCCTGTGAAGCCATGTGGTCCACGGCTTTTGTTTATTTGGAGTATTTTGATTACTGCTTCAGTTTCACTATGTGTAATCTGTTCATTCAGATTCTCTGATCCTTCCTGATTAAGTTTTGGAAGATTGTATGTTTCTGGGAATTAATCCATTTCATCCAGGTTGTCCAGCTCGTTGGCATATAGTTGTTCATAATATTGTCTTAGATCCTCTGTATTTCTTTAGTGTCACTTATTTCTCCTCTTTCATTTACAATTTCATTTATTTGGGTCTTTTTTCTTGATGAATCTAGTTAAAGGTTTGTCAACATTGTTGAACTTTTCAAAGAAGAAGCTCTCAGATTCACTGATCTTTCTTATTGTATTTTAGTCTATTTCATTTAGTTCTGCTCTAATCTTTATTATTTCCTTCTATCTATTCATTCTGGGCTTTGTTATTCTTTCTCAAGTAGCTTTTAGAGTGAAGTTAGATTATTTATTTGAGCTTTTTCTTACTTTTAGATATAGGCACATACTACTATAAGTTTCCCTATTAGAGTTGTCCTCCTAGTATCCCCCAGATTTTAGATGGTTGTGTCCTCATTTCCATTTGTTTCAGATATCTTTTAATTTCTTCCTTGATCTTGTTGTTGACCCATTCATTGTTTACATGTTATTTAACTTGTGTGTCTTTGCATTTGTTTCAGGGCTCTTTTTGTGATTGATTTCTAGTTTAATATCATTGTGGTCAGAGAAGATGCTTGAGATAATGTCAATCTTCTTAAATTTGTTGAGGCTTGTGTTGTGTATTAATATGTGGTCTATCCTAGAAAACATCCCATGTGTATTTGAAAAGTATGTATAATCTGCTGCTTTGGGGGTGAAAAACTCTGAAGATATCAATTAAATGTATTTGATCTAGTATGTTGTTTAAAGCCACTGTCTCCTTGTTGTTTATTTGCCTGAAAGATCTATGCATTGAAGTCAATGGTGTGTTAAAATCCCTGAGTATGACTGTATTTCTGTTGATCTCTCCCTTTATGTCCCTCAAGATTTGCTTTATATATTTAGGTGCTCCTGTGTTGGGTGCATATTACTAGGGTTACATCCTCTTGTTGGAGTGTTCCCTTTATCATTATGTGTGTCCTTCTTTGTCTGTTACTATAGCCTTGGTTTTAAAGTCTATTTTGTTGGATATAAGTACTGCTATCCCATCTTTAAAAAATTTTTCAATTATATGAAATTTCTTTTTCCATTCCTTTACTGTTAGTTTGTATCTTTCAATTTGAGATGGGTCTCTCGGAAACAGCATATGTATGGAACTTGTTTTCTTATCGATTCAACTACCTTGTCTCATTTGGTTGGAGCATTTAAACTATTTACATGTAAGGTGATTATTGGTAGATACTTATGTACTGTCATTTTATTGTTGGAATGTTTTGTTCTGTTTTTCCTTTCTTTCTCTGGTAGAATTTAAATTGCTTGATATATAAGTATTTCTACAAGACTAATGTAATTTAAAGTTCTATATTATTGTGATAAATCATATGGAAACTCAGAAACAGACCAGAAGTGTGATTCTTTTCCACATCTGGTTAATATAGTGAGATTGACACCCTGTGGGTGGTAAAGCACTATGGATATTTCTCATAAACCATGAATTATACATGTCTGTGTTGTAAGTGATGTTTGTGTGCATATACCAGGGAAGAGAAATTTAGCATTTATCTTTGTGGTAAGTTGTTGGGAATTGCCCAGTGATAATAAAGTAAAACCATGGACTAATGAGGAATGATCTTTAATTTTGAGCATTTGATGTCAAGTTAATTTTCTTTCTGTTTTTAAAATAAAAAATGTCTGTACACATATGACAAAGATGTTTATCCTGAGATTAACTTAACACATTGAAAAAGACTTTTAAGTGCTCTGTATGTTTTCAATGAATAAGGCTGTTGTAGTAGTGATTTAATGTAGATTAAGAATTAATGTATTGCCTAGAAACAGAAACCTGGGCATCCCTCATTAAGATGTCATCTTGGATAACTGGAGTGCTAATTGGAATGTTAGATAATGCTTGTACATCTATACATCTATACCTGTTTCTGTGTAGTAGCACATCTGGC
>PVIW01015180.1:0-20673 GCA_004026585.1 Noctilio leporinus | reverse complement strand
TTTATTTATTTATTTATTTATTTATTTTTTAAATTTTATTGTTGTTGTATTACATCCATCCCCTTTTTGCTCCCCTCTGTCCCCCCACCCACCCACCCATTCCCCCCAAAGTCAATCCCACCTGTTGTCCATGTCCATGGTTCCTTTATACTAGGTTCTTGTCTAAGCTGCTCCCCATCTTTGCCTCTACCTCTCCCTCCCCCTTACCCCGTTCCCCTGACCACTGGGTAAGTTCTTTTTAAAGTTTGAGTATTAACTCCTTCTTCTCAGATATATTGGCAAAATACTATAAACATAATTAATAGAACAAAATTAAGATTTCCTAAATATAAAAAATTTGCTTTAAAAATTGATAAAGTAAATAAAAGCACATGATGATAGACCACTTATATAAAATCTTCTTATGTTGAAGAAATAAAGTAAGACAAGGTACCTATTTTAACATTAACCTACTTTACATAAAAAAATAGGTACCTGTGGGGAAGGGAAGAAATAGGATGGGGGAAATGGTGTAGAAGCTCTACTTATAATTCCTTCTTTTGGATACGTAGTATTGGAACCATGTCATACTTTCTAGAATTATACGACCATCACATTTTCATTTTAAAAATAAAATTCTTAGTAACAATATTTAATAATTACATAAATCTTAATTATTAAACTAATATGACCAACTAATATAAGTTAATAGCCCAGTTCAGTTGATGACTCAATCATCCAAGAATAACTTTCAAGTAACTACAAATCATCGTAATTTGTACAACCAAGTGGAGAAGGAGCAAAGAACTGTCAAGCAAACAAGAACCCTGAAATTGTTGGTGATAATGTTGGTATTGTTCAGATGATTTCATGAAATGAGGCAAATGAAGAAGTAGAATAATATTCTAATCATGTTAACTTTTGTTATCGAGGACCCAGGATTCTTAGTATAGAAGAAAAGGGATATAGATATAAGAGGAGAATAAATACAGTCTTAAAAGTCTCAATTTGAATAGGAAATATAATAGTATAAATCATGGTATATTTAATTTCACACACTAATGCCCATGCGTGCATACACGTACACACTCACACCAAGAATAAACAAGTAGGGATTTCCAGCCAGGGTACATAAACAGATTGCAAGCCAGGCCTCTAGCCAGGTCCATAGCTGGAAGCAGGTGAAGGGCAACCATACATTGATGTTTCTCTCCTTCTCTGCCCCTCTTCCTTCCCCTCTGTTTAAAAATAATAAATAAAATCTTAAAAAAAAAAAGAAGAAGGAAGGGATAATCCTGTATGTATTCAATGGAAAGATCTAAAACCAATGACTAACTCAGTAACTGAACATCCCTGATATCTAGACTGAGCTCTGGAAATAGCATCTCCCATTAATAAGGGATCAGAGCTTCTTGGAGAAATGATTGAATTCAGGTCTGGGCAGGAAATTTATGAGATGGTCCTGGATTATCCTGTTGTTTTAGAAAAATAACAAAGCTATGAAAGGTTACTACAATTATGTATAATGCCTTGTACCCAGCTTGAGGCTTTGACTGGCCCAAGAAGGACAATTGGAATATCAATAAAGATAGTACAGCAGTAAATTCGTGTGTTCATAATGATAATAAATGTAAGCAAGCAAGTAATGTAAAGATGCTTATGATCCAACATGTTATTTAGAAAACTGATAAACTCAGCATGTATCCTGCATTTCCTTTATAAGGGCCATTACTGGGTAACCAAGTAGTAGATGAGGGGGAGTTTCATGTTTTAGAAATATTCCAGCCAATAAGTGAAAATGTATTGATAGAATTAAAATATCACTCTTTTGCAACCCTTGATGAAATATGGACCATTGATCATCAACCACTCTGATGTAAGAATGTAATAATAATACATTTGGTGAGTCCACCACAGATTGTGCATCTCCTGATGGAGGAATAGAACATTTCTTAGCAAGTGGTCTCAACAAAAGAAACACAGGTCTCATGAGACATCTATACCCAACTACCAATTTATAGGAATTGCAGAGCCCAGGGAAGCATGTGTCACCATGGGGGTGATCAAAATAGCATAAATATATACCATTAAACAATTTTTGCTCATTAACGTGAAAGTAAATGAGTAGCATTCAGATGAGAACAAGCTACTTATTTAGAGTTTTTAACAGCAAGGGGACCAGCCACTGTTGCTTGCTTTTGGCAGAGGCTCCAAGGTGGGCAGAGGAGTGCAAAAGCTTTTTGGTCAAAAACAGGGGAGACTTCAGTTACACTTTGATCGTAAGCTGTTGATGTGGAGTAGTTGTAAGTGGTTGCCTAGAAGATGACATATCCTATGTGATCAGTGAAGGGTGCTTATGTGGCTTTTTCTGGTTGTTCCAATTTAGAAGGGTCAAAAATTAGGGAAGCTGTCAATTATAAATCAGGTCCTGGCCATATTCAACTGGTTGTTACAGGGTTATTGTTTGGCTTTCTGAACTGGTTACTCTAGGCAGCGGGCTGGCTTCCTGGTCTGGTTTTTCCATATTGTGGGTCAGCTTTCTGTTTTTTACATAGGTTGAGCATTGTCTGTTTGTATGAGGCCTATCTAGAAAGTATCCAGCCAGGCACTGGAAGATAGAGGCATTTATTGAAGAAGATACGAGAAACAGTACATAGAGCAGTGAAACTCGGTCCCTTTAAAGTAGGCACCTTGGCACCTTACATAGTTCTCCTAGTCACCCTCAGCTTCCCCATTATGTTTTTCTGAATCTGATAGATGGTCTAAAATCTCTTCCCATTCAAAGGTGATTTTAGTTTTGGGAAAAGCCAGAATTCACCAGGTGCCAACTCTGGGCTGTAGTGGGGCTGAGTCACCTGGCTGATTGGATGTTTCACCAAAAATCTCTTGAGACATGATGCATGAGCGGGCACGTTGTCTTAATGAAGCTGCTAATCACCAGCTGCCCCTAGCTGCAGCCTTCTGAACCATCTGAATAGTTTCCATGAAGGAATGGTCAAGCTTAAGGCAAAATTTGGTGCAGATTTGTTGCTCTATTTGCTTAGTCATTTTGAATGTGACAGCCATACAGTATACATGCTTACTCAATGCTGACTAGTACAATGAAGTTGTCATTGTTCACACATATGCATTCCAGTCCACTCTCCTTAGCTGACAGGTTACATCAATGTATGCAAACTGTTCTCATTATATTAACAAGGGCTAGACTTTTTCCTTATAAATTATAAAAATTATTTTTATTATAAATGTTTCTCTTTAAGATGGCCTTTTCTCCCCTATTAGTACCCTTATCCAGTAAAATATATTAAATATTTCTAGGATAAGAAATTGTTATCTGAGAAATCTTGTTTAGAGTAGTAAGTAAAAGGGAGTGTTGGGGTTTTGTTTTGGCAGTATTGCACATTTCTTCTGATTCCTGCCAAGGAGCAATTAGTGATCCTTCATCATTATTCTTATTGATATATCAGAGAATTGTCAACTAACTGGCTTATTTTCCTTTCCTAGTATTTAAGTGAATGAACTGGAAACTTGCTGAGTGGCAAAAGGATTTCTTTTCTGAGTCATTTACTGTCTCAACATCAAGGTCACTGTGTCAAAATATCCCTTTGTTTGGCATCCTGGAAGTTTTTAGGCGCAGTTTTACATTGTTTTGTGTCCATCGTAAG
This sequence comes from Noctilio leporinus, assembly GCA_004026585.1. Classification (NCBI taxonomy): domain Eukaryota; kingdom Metazoa; phylum Chordata; class Mammalia; order Chiroptera; family Noctilionidae; genus Noctilio; species Noctilio leporinus. The sequence goes on along the minus strand of PVIW01015180.1, from coordinate 17,029 downwards.
ATGCAGGTTAGGTGCTACTTACTTTGTATCTTGTAGTTTTTTTTAATCCCCACCAGAGGCCACTTTTACAATAATTTAATTTTAGGTTTGAGGCAAGAGAGAGAGAGATTGAATCTATAACCTAGGTGTGTACCTTGTCTGGGAATCAAGCTCTGAACCTTTAGATGTATGGGATGATGCTCCACCCAACTACATCAGCCACATCAGCCAGGGATATCTTGTCATTTTTTTTCTTTTTAATTTATTGAAGGAGAAAAAGGAACTATTCGGAGCATCATTATGACTTCCCTAGATCTTCCTGGATTCCTTCTCTCTTAATAAAATAGTTGCTGAAATATTTAAAGTTATATGAAATGTATTTTTTTTCTGTTCTTTGCAAAGTTTAATAATTGTTAATGGACCCTAAAATATTAATATTGTATGATACAAGAAAAAAATTAACTCTCAAAGTATACTATTTCCCATCTGATTTTATTTTATTTATTTATTTCTAATCCTCACCTGAGGATGTTTTCATTCCATTGGTATTAGAGAGAGAGGGGTGTGGAGAGGAGAGAGAGAAAAATGTCAATTTGTTGTCTCCCTTACATGCCCCAACTGGCATTCAAATTCACAACCTAGGTATATGTCCTGACGAGGAATCGAACCTGCAACCTTCTGGTATATGGGATGAAACTCAAACCAGCTGAGCCACCCAACCAGGGCTGCTGCTTCTGATTTTAAGAGAAATGAACACATTTGGGCCTCTCAAAGCACAGTGATCCCTGTCCCTGGGTCTTCTCTATGTCATGGAGACATCAACCTCAGGCTGTTGACAATGGAAAAATGGGGTGGAGGAGCCAGCATGTTATATGTCCCCTTTGTTTTTAGGCCAGTAGAACCAGTTTAGGGAATGATGCATATGGAAGGTGAAGTTTTTGATATCAGGCCTCTAAACTTCTATGTTCCCACATCTCTTGGAAGGTTTTTGCCGCCTCCCAGGCATAAATGTACTTCCATTTAAAGATAATTGGTTACCAAATAACCAACATAAATGTTCTTATTTTTTAGTCAGACTTTTTATTTATTGGGAGGGGGCATATATTCAACTTTATGCTTTATGATAGGAGTTCACTATGCAGACATGTTTTACTAGGATGGTAGTATAGAGTATTCATGGTTCAGAAATAGTACTGGTGATAATCGTATCAGCTGAACATTTGGGCAAAATTAGTAATCTTCCTCAACCTCAGTTCTTGAATCTCTGAGCACCCAGCTCATAGTTGTTATAAATAGTAAAGGAGATGTCTAGAGTCCTAATGTATTATCTGATACATGATAAGCATTAGATTAAACAGAAGGTTGTAGAATGGTGATGATGATAATGTCTCTTCAGTGCAGACTTTCTTCTTACTGATGTTTGAAAGAGTTGAGAAGTTACAGAACCCAAATAATTAGGACATGTATTCTTGAATTGGACATACTGCTGGGGTGTAGTCAGATGGAGCCGTTTTTCTCTAATGTCACGATTCTGAGATATATGTTTAATTGTTTCCATTTTCATTGTTCACAAATCCAGACTTAGAGAAACCCAGTGTGCTCAGGGTATGCATTTCCTGTGGAAATCATTGAGGCCAAGCCTGGTGATTTTTTTTCTTTTTTAATGCTCAAGGTCTTTTTAGAGGGCTCAGACATTTCAGGGTAAGCTTGCCTTAGAATTGTGGCTACATTTCTTTTAAACCCAGAACCCAGTTCATGTTTCCTCTGGAAGATCCAGACTGCAGACTTAAGATCCCTTTGGGAGTGGTGCATGCCCTTAGTGATGGTGCAGTGTTTGGGAATAGCGTTGTATAAAACTTTTGGGGAATGAAATAGTTTTTTGTTTTTAAAGATTTTTTTTTATTCATTATTTTTAAAGAGAAGGGCAGGGAGGGAGGATGAAAGGGAGAGAGATATCAATATATGGTTGCCTTTCACCTGCCTCCAGCTATGGACCTGGTTGGAGACCTGGCTTGCAACCTGGTTATGTGCCTTGACTGGGAATGGAACCAGTGGTCTATGGGTTCACTGGCTGACACCAATCCAGGCTATCAGCCAGGATTGAAATAGTGTTTTTTTTTTTTTTAACTATCTAGCCGCCTTAAAATTCCAGGTAATTTTTATCAATTATGGGCAAAATTTTCCTGACATGGTGCTATTTAACTACTTGGTAAGACTTACTAGCTTCTAAACTTTTAGAACTTAAAGAAATATCAATAATTGTTATAAAAGGATTTTGTTACAAAATGAGTACCCCCCTTTCTTTATCCCTTTATTATTTTTCTTAATCAAGAATATACAGATTGATTTTGTCTTGCTAAGATAGCCAGGATTTTTGGTTTAGAGATCTATCCTCTTAACTGGTATTAGGATTATATTTTCTGGATTTGATTTTAATATATATTGGAAATAGAAATAATATTCCTATTGTATTTCCTTTTAACGTGTGAAGTGGAGCATGGCATACAAATGGTATTCTCAGTGTTTCAAATAATTACCTTCTTACTGTGCAAGTTCTTTTCAGCGTACAAAACTCTTCCAGTTTTGTTGTAGATGCAATCTGATTATTACATGTTGACAAGGTCATATATCTATTAATTGGATTGGAGATGGGATACAAAATTGCTGTAATTATTGTAATTTTCTAGCTAATTGCGGGGTTGGTGGTGAATATTTTACTTCTGCAAAATGAAAAACAGTACTCCGTCAGAGGTTGTTTTATGGGGGTTCAGACATTTTGTTTTATATCTTTGGTGCTTTTTTGTCCACAAAGTGGCTGTTGTGTAATTTTTGTTTTTTTGTGAATTATGTGTATCAGTCCTCCTCTCAGTGTTAGAGTGCTTATTGTCAGGGTCCAGTGGAAGCAGGCCAAGGCAGAGGGCAGAGTGGTGCTCTCAGCTATCTCTTTGTCTGCTTCCTACCTTGTCTCCATTGCTTATTTATGACATGGAATACTCTCCTCAGGCCTGTAATGAAGGTTGAATGGGTCAGACCCAGTTGGCAGAGTGATCCTCTTCTCTGCTTTCTTGTCACTTGTGCCCTACTTAGAACTACTCCCTGAAATGAACATTATAAAATTCAGATTCTGTACTTTTTTGCATTAAAAACAAAGTGAATTATTGGTTAGCCTACTTAGTATTGTAATATGGGGCTTATTTTGCCTTTTTTAAGCTTTCAAAGCTGGAAGATGAATTGAGGTTTTAAAAATAATAGTATATACACAGGTGGGTGTGTTTGGAGGGTGCGGATGGGTGGGAACTGTGCTGCCACCGGAGTGGTGGAAGCTCACTGCAGAAGATGGTAGAGGCAGACTGATGTTTACTCCCCGCTGAAATAGAAACTGGAGGCGCAGGTGAAAACTGCTGAACCTAATGAGCAATTTGGCAGATGAGACAGGCTGTCAGGAGACAGCAGTCAGCAGCAGGCACGCCGTCTATAAACTGAGTTGTTTGTTCCAGAGGATCACACTTAAATACCATACATAAAATCTTCTTTGCATTGATACTGGTATCACAAAGAAGCATATTTTATCCTTCAGCTTTCTAATTAAATAACCAGCAATCAAACATATGGTGACTTTGGTTGTAAAATTATTTTTAAACCTGCCTTTTCACATGTTTCAACCATAAAAAAATGAACAAAATATATTTCCCCCATATTAGAATACAAGTAATATTTTGAAACACACTTTGAAAACATAAGCCATCACTCATTTCATTGGGCTGAAACATTCATCTGTGGTCTTTAGGTTGGAACATTCTGTAGGGACATTATAGTCTTTTCAGTGTGCTGTGTCACTTATATCTGCTGTGCTTTACCCAAGAATCCTTCCCTTCCACTGAGCATGTGAAAATTTAGACACGGACATTGCTTCTTCCCACTGAGGCTTTTAGTATACTGTATTGGTTGTGAGACATTCAGAAAGCTTTTCATATCTTAGTAGATATGTAGCAGTCTCTTAGGAAATTTCCAGGTCCACCTTCTTTATTTTTACCATTGGAAACCTGAGGCTGAATGCAGTAAACTAACATAGTTTGTGCTTAAGGCATAACATCAGCTCACACAGTCCTCATAGTCAAGACAAATGGAGTTATTGCCAGAAATGTATGAATACTTACTGTATACCAAGGTCCTTTTTCAGTGCTTGGGGTCAAAGCAGTTTCTATTTGGCATCAGTATTTATGAGTTATCCTTCAGTAAAATAAGCATTTGCCCCTTATTATTTAATTACATCTTTGTGGAACACTTAATTTTTAAAAATCTTCACATATATGCTTTTAGTATTTTACATTTAATAATGCTTAGTTCATCAAGAGGAAGAATATTATGAAAAAGAAATTACCTGCCTCATATAATCAGATGGACACGGAGCTACGTTTAGCAGGTGATCCTGGGACAGTGTATTCATCTGACGTAGCCTGCATATAGGGGATTCCTAGTGCAGCCTATGCAGAATCTCCTCACCCTTGACATGTGGCATTTTGAGGTGGGATGAGTTACAGGGTCCACTGTAAGTTGCCTTTGAAATTAAACGCAAACCATGTGGAACTGAACTCCATGTACACAGAGCTCTCTATATCATTCAAAACTTGCTGAATCATTGGGCAGGACAGCTTTACAGATTTATCCCTCTTTTCCTCCAGATCACGTTCCCATACCCAATCACTTCTTCCTAATTTATTTTTGTCCTTGGCTATCATGTTATACCTGACCCTGAGATCTTGCCTTGAATTCTTGCTTTTGAATAGTTACACATTACTTGTCCAATTATAGTCTTTATCAAATGCAGAAGCAGTTGCTTAAAATTTTTTAATGGTAATGTAGCTATGAATGTATTAATACCAAAGCCAGAAAGCCCATTTCCAAATTATTGTAGAGAAAGTAATTGTATGAAAATGTTTCAGTAGATAGGATTAGATTGAAAACAGATTTCTTTTTCGTTTTCGTCACCCATTCTAACTAGGTATCTAGGGGCTTTTTTTGTTTGTTTGTTTTTTGTGCCCCTCCTCCCCCTGCCCCAATTAATGCATGTCACAGAGAGACACATATTGTGGATTATTTTGTCAGCATGAAAGCCTGGCAGAGAAAAATCTTCTTGCTGCACTTGTTACAGATCTTGAGACTATGTTTGAGTATTTATATCCATTGCTTGTAGTATCAGAAATGGCTTTGCATTCCCAGTTTTGTTTGTGCCTGCTTGGCTGCAGGACCCAGCTGGCGATGAGCTTCCTGTCTCAGAATCATTGTATCAGTCTCAAATGGGAAAGGACCTAGAGGAAGCTACAGAAAAGGCACAAAGGGCTTGGTAAATGTAACTGTGACGTTCATCCTTTTCTGACTTTTCCCTGGAACTGATAGTTAGTAGTTTTGAGGCCACGTTTTAAACAAAAATAATAAATCTAAATAAGTATAATTCATTATGCTATTTTTATTTCTGAATTTACTTATGTTGACTTAAAATTAATTTATTAATTATTACATTCATTTATTGCCTACAAGTTGGCAAATGGTTCTCCTTGATAAAAATCTGGGTACACCCTGGCCGGGTGGCTCAGCTGATTGGAGTGTTTCCCTGTGCACCGGAAAGTTGTGGGTTTGATTCTTTCTGGTCAGGGCACACACCTAGGTTGCAGGTCTAATCCCTGGTTGGGGCTCATACGGGAGGTAACCAGTTGATGTTTCCCCCTCACATCAATATTTCTCTGTCTCTCCCTCTATACAATCAGTAAACATATCCTCAAGTGAGGACATAAAAAGAGAATCTGGGTACTGCAGTGTGTTCACATAGAGTGTCTTCTGAGTGTGTAAGTTCACATGAGTTCCTTTTCACAAAGGTACCTTTTTAAAATTAAAAATAATTATTGATTTGAGAGAGAGAGAGAGAGAGAGAGAGAGAGAGAGAGAGAGAGAGAGAGAGAGAGAGAGACATTGGTTTCTCGTTCCACTTATTGATGCATTCACTGGTTGCTTGCTTCTTGTGTGTCCTGGCTGGAGATTGAATTTACAACCTTGGCCTATTGGAACAATACCCTAAGCAATTGAGCTACCTGGCTAGGGCCACAGACATCTTTTTTATGGAGCTCTTTTTATGTCTTAAATTTGATGCTGCCTTTAAATACTTTCCTCATATTGGCATTTGACAGCCCTTAAATGTAAATAAATTTAGAATTTTCCTAACTCCAAAAAGCAAATTAGGTTTCCATTATTCCACCTGTTGTCTCTGTCAGGGCCTCACACATCCAGATCACTGAGCTCGCTCATTCTTTAGTACTCACACTCTGCACTTGCAGGGTGAAATGCCTTTCTATTTGCATTATCATGGCAAGCTTTTAATGTTCCAAAGTTGTTGAAAGTTTTCTGCACCCTACATTTTCTGCCTGTCCTAGGGATTAAACAGCCTCAATCTATTATTTTTAAATTCTCATGTACAGAGTCAAGGGTAAACACAGCCACTGCAACAGCTCATTGCCTGTGTTGCAAATATTTCTCTACTCCATTATACGAGCACCTTTTCTTGTCTTTTGAGTGGTACCTAGTAAAAATTTTAAAACATGTTTGTTTGTGTAAATGGAAGTGCATACACAGAGTTGGTATTTAGACAGGCTGTGTATGAAATGATATAGGAGTAGCATGTAACTTCAGGAAAATAAATCATTATAAAAAAAGATGACTCCCATGTTTAAAGATGGAAGATTACAGTTGGACCACTCTGGAGACCTCAGACCAACTATAAAATTGAAAGAACAGTAACTAAAGGACATTTCAGAGCTGCTACATTACATAACCTATCATAAGTTGATCCGTTGGGTGATTTGTTATTTAAATTAGTTCAAGAAGTATTTATTTTAAATATAGAATTTGTTAATGCATTAGAAAAGAAAATTCTGTGGCAGCAATGTCGTAGCCTAAAGATTTATGACTCAGGACAACAAAAGCTAGTTGGTGATCCATTTGCATGAGTAGTATGTTACGTAGCTACTAATATTTGATGGTAGCCATTCTTTTGTGATTAGAGTCTGGGAGTTGGCAACGGGCAGCAGGAGCAAGTCCTGCCTTCTGCTCTCAGCCAGAAAAGTTATAGTCTGACTTCCTCATTTCTCTCCCTGATTGAAGGTTTGCTTCCCTCTTCTCTTCAGATTTGGGGACTTAGCTAAATCATAGTTAATACATAGTTTACCTGCTCCCAGTTTTGAACAACAAGGTGAATGTAATTTTCTGTCTTTGTGTATTTATATATTGTATGTAGAGTTTTCTGTTCCTGCTATAACAAATTACTACGAGCTTGTTGGCTTAAAACAACACAGATTTATTATTTTAGTTTGTAAATCTGAGCCCATTGTGGATCTCACTGAGCCGAAATCCAGGGGCTGGCAGGGCTATGTTCCTTCTGGAGGCTCTGGGAGTGCATCTGTTTCCTGTCTTGTCCAGCTTTTGGAATCTGCCTATGTTCCTCTCCTCTTCCCCGCCCCCTCCCCTCCCCCTCTCCCCTTTTAAGGATTCATGTGATTATGTTGGGCCTACTTCTATAATCCAGGATAATCTTCTCATGCTCAAGTCTTTACCTTAATCACATATGCAAAGTCTGTTTTGCCATGTTAGTAGGTATCATAATAGGTTCTAGAAATTAGTTACAATGGGACACATTTGAAGGCCACTTTTCTGCCTACCAGGATATAGGTACATTTTAATATCATAGAGCTATGTGAAAAATACCATGTCTATTGGTTTGTTGTTGTGGTCTTGTCTTCCCTGATTGGTGACTGGACACAGCAGAGGCAACAGCGGTCATGCCACATAATTGTTTGCTTAATAAAAATAATATGGTAACAAATTTGATTAATATATTTTACATAATTGAAAGGAACATTCATAATAGTTAATAACTTTTATGCTTATAAATCTAAACGTTGGATTAGAAAATTGCGTACAGTTTGTGAATACTAAAACGTTGGATAATTTCATTTTCTGCCATGTGCTCTCTCATTGCTCTTTTCTTCATGATGTTACTTTATGTTTACTTACGTTTTAGACCTATCTATAAATGATCTGAACAGTGACTTCCAGGGAGATTGCTTAAATTGATGGAATTTGTAACTGTTGGATGTAATTTTCAGTCTTGAACTTACATAACAGTTCCCATTCTTGAGCTATTTTAGAAATTTCTAATTATTCTGCTTTCAACAGAGGCTTTAAAGTGACTGAAAGCTAGGTCATGAACATATTCATCGAAAGACCTTTTTTTGGTATTATTTCACCTTGTTTTCTTCTTTTGATTATAAAGAAGTAGAGTATTGAGCATTTATTAATCCCTTAAACAATAAAGTTTTAAGCTCTGACTGGTGTGGTTCAGTGGATTGGTGCTGGCCTGGGAACCCAAAGGTCGCTGGTTCGATTCCCTAGTCAGGGCACATAACCAGGTTGCAAGCCAGGTCTCCAGCCAGGTCCATAGCAGGAGGCGTGTGAAAGGCAGCATATACCGATGCTTCTTTCCCTTTCTTCCTCCTCCATTATTTCTGAAAATAATGAATAAAATCTTTGAAAAACAAACAAACAAAAAGTTCTCTTAAATATGGCACCCTTTTCTATTTTATTGTCTTCTTACATTCTGTTTTATTTTATAGCTACTTACGTACCTCTCTTAGCATGTAAGTTATTATAAAGCAAGAGTGTTACCTTCATCATCCCTCTGTGCTTACAGCAGCTGGGTCATTCATTGCTTTGCGTCCACAGAGAGATGCCCCTCCTCTCAGCACCACAAGACTGGCAGCATATGAGCAGGAAGGAGATAAAGCATGGACTCCATCAGATTTAGTTTGGAGGGTAGACAGTCTGTTCAATTCATGTTCTAGATATTGCAGTGTGACAAAAGACTGTTCATATCATCCCTGGCTGGTGGCACAGTGGTTAAGGCACCAGCCTGTGAACCCAAAGGTTGCTGGTTCAACTCCTAACCAGGGCACATAACCAGGTTGCAAGCCAGGTCTCCAGCCAGGTCCTTAGCTGGAGGCAGGTGAATGGCAACCACAGTGATGTCTCTCTCCCTCTCTGCTTCTCTTCCTCCCCTTCTCTCTAAAAATAATAAATAAAATCTTTAAAACTGACCAGATTCTCTGGTGGTGGAACCTGGGAATCTGCATTAAAAAAAGAAAGGCTGTTCATATCTATTCTTTTCCCAGGTCCAAGGTCAAAGATATGCTTGATCTTTTTATTTTATTTGCTGATCTGCTTGCATTCCTTTAGTAGGAATGTTTTTATACATACACTGAAGGAATTTTAAAAATTTTCCATTGAACACAATTTTATATATATTTCCATTTTTGAACATTCTCCAAGATTGTAAATTTATATGAAAACTTCACAAATAACCTGTACATATATATTCTCAATTGGATATGCTTGATTAGTGACTAATGCAATACTTTGTTTGTATAGAAGAAAATTGAGATCCCTGATTAGGAAAGTTATCTCCTGAAAGCATATCTAAAATGATTGCTCTCTGCCTTCTAGTATGTCATCCATCTTCATTCACCTGCTTTATCATCAAGACATACTAAATTGGTGTATTTTTGTTAAGATCATAGTACAAGACATGATTTCTTCAGGAGAGAAGCTTGATTTAGTGTTTTTTCATTTTTGTTAGCAACAGTATGTTTGTATTGTAGATGTGATACAATTCTAGCAGTATCATAAGGTCTCCTTTCATTTGAAAATACATGTATATAGTGCAAATTTTAAGGAAACAACAGAATAAAAATCTCCCCCACATTTCTATCCCTTCCTCAGATACTTTCTGTATATGTATTTCCAGATAAATTCCATGTGTATACAAATTACCCCCAACATATGTGTGTGTGTGTGTGTAATTATAGGATATGTAATTAAATATTTATTTCTCCCCACAAATAGAAGCATACTGTATACTGTTTTGTACTTTGCCTTTTCATGAAACAATATATTGGAAATTGTTTTATATTACTAGATACATGTCAACTTCTTTTCTCCTACAACTTACATTATATTTTGTTGGGGGAATGTAGTATCTTTTTTAAAAAAATATTTTTAATTTTTAAATTACAATTCTTCCTTTCCTCAGTTCATTGAGCATTCTTGTAACCAGTGTTTTGAACTCTCCATCTGGTAGACTGTTGTCTCCATTTTGTTAGTTATTTTACTGGAATTTTGTTCTCTTCTTTCATTTGCAACATTTTTCTTTGTCTCCTCATTTTGGCAGCCTCCTTGTGTTTGTTTCTATGTACTAGGTATAGCTGATATGTCTCCTGGTTTTGGTAGAGTGATCTGAGGCAGTAACCCACCCCACAGAGCAGAGCTTAACTCAGTCTGGCTCAGGTACCCACTGAGTCCACCCTTTTATGGGAATTATTAATGAGATAAAGTTAATATATGGTGAAGTCTCTCTGTGTACATCTGACCACTTTTTATGATTTGCTTTTAATTCCTGTGGGTTTCAAGATTCCAGTTTTTATGCTTCTCACATTTGTGCTCATCTATTAATTTTATTGGTAAATTTTATCTTTTGAGCATCTACTATTAATATACTTTAACATTAAGAATAAATTTCACATTCTTTACCATTACTTACTGTATCACTCTACTATTCCTGAACTATTTCTTTCTGAAATATCAACTGGGTGTATTTGGGTACAATGCAACTGCTTATATATGTTACTTGATTATGATGAAATATGCTTCATCTTTCTGAAAAATGAAAGAAATGAGACTGTTGTAGTATTCGTTACTTATTCAAAGTTAAGGTGCATCAAAGTAAAAGGTATTCATGCCACATCTATATTGGTTAATCATGTAGTTAAATTTCATGTTGCATCTTAAGACTCATTTATTTTGTGACAAACAGCATCTTAGGAGGCTTGACTTAGCAAAAACTATTCAGTGAAACTGAATCTCTTCTGAATGAATATTGTATAAAGTCAGCATAGCTTGTTCTGAAGAGATTTATTCAACTGTAACACAAAATACAGAATTCATTATGATGGATACGCAACTTTAGGCAGCTTTCCTTTTCCTTTTTACAAAATTATTTAATGCTAATTGGGAAAAGACTTATTTAGTATCATTACTTGCATATTTTTACTTGTCTTTATACTTTTCTATTTTGCAAGATCATGTTATTTGTTAAGATTTTTATTATAGAAAATTTCAAGCAAATATAAGACTCAAGGGGACAATGTAATGACACTCCTTTTCTATCTCTTAGATCTAACAATTATTGGTTTATGATCAGCCTTGCTTCATTGATGGTTTCCCAAAAGGGATTATTTTGAAGTAAATTCCAGACCTACCTAATACCATGTTTTTTTCCTGAAAATATTTTAGTATATATTTCTAAAAGCTAATTTTTTAGATACTTTCATTCTGTTTCAGAAAAGATAATACTTTAGTAATTCTATGTAATATATTATTAAAATTACTTTGATTTGTAAATATGATTTTTTGTTTTGCTTGTTTAAACAGGGTCCAAAGGAAGTCTATACATTGCATTTGATTGGTATGTCTCTCTAATGTATAGTGAGTGCATGCACACACTTGAACATCCGGCACAATTTATTAATTGAAATTGGTTATTTTTTCTGCCTGGGTTTTACTGAATGCATCTCTGTGGTATCTAAATCTTAATGTCCTTTATGTTTCTTCCAAACTGGTGGTTAGTAGATGTAGAGTCTTGATTTGATTCTGGTTTGAATTTTTGACAATGTTATCTCTAGGTAGATTGCATGGTTCCACCACAACTTGCGTAAAGACTGATTATTTCTCATTTTGTGATTAGCAATATTGGTGATGATTGTCTTGATCCCTTATTTTTTAGTGTTTGCAACATTGAGAACTCATAAATGTTAACATGGTTGGTGTTCCAACCTATTGCATTATTATTCCTGTTGATTGCTCAAGCTGCTTCTTCTCTTTGTAGTCCTGAGACCTCTGTAAATGGGCTGCTGAGTGCTTTTGATAGTAGCTCCCTTTCATTCCACCATGACAATGTGTTCCATGCTCATCTTTTGTCTTTTCTATGCCACATCTGGAATTAGTCATTTCTCTAAACTGTCTTGTCCTGTTCATGAGAAAGCCCACTATTTGGGAAATTGGTTTTATTTTGGAGACTTAAACGTAAGTTAAAATCAGGAGTGCCTTGGGCTCTAATTTTACTTTTCAAAATGATGTCTGAAAGTATAGTGAATCTGTACTTGAGTATTTGCGGTGACTCTTTTTGAGGATAATGACCAGCATGCATTTTTCACGCCAGTTCCAATTTTGTGTTATTTGGACTCTGATGAACTTTTTAGGTAACTGTAAGATTAACATTTCTGTGGGCACTATGATGGCAATTGATGAGTTCTTACACTTGGTCATGTTGCAGCAATGGTGAGCAGTTTTGCCTGGCCTTCAGTAGGACAGCAGGGTACAGAGCTACCACTGTGTAAGGGGTTCTTCAGAGGAGTCCAGGGCATTTTATGACTGGCAGCTAATGTTTTAAGTTTTTTGTTCTTTCTTTCAAATAGTAAAGGAGAAATGGCATCTTAGTTATTGAGCTTAACATTTTATATCTTCATCTGGTGAAATTGGTCAGAAAATTGTGTCAAATCATTGTAATGCCTTTAGTAGGCAGTGTAGGGAATTTGCAGAGTTTTGGATAGACTTTTCCTAGTGTGGTGTGTCTTAGTGTGAGCTTGCTTGACCCTGAGAGAGGTGTCTGGTCCCAGCTCTTACCGTCCTCACCAAGTCCTTTGCTTTGCATCCCCCATGCCATCTTCCAAGGCTGGCATCACTGTGGGTCTCTGAGGTGGAATGCACAGTCATTGAAGTGTGTCAACAGAATACATCTTTATTTTCTTATCTCACTTTAAAAATGTGTCATTTCTTATATGAGCTCAGTAATGTTTACATTAGTACAATTGCGCACATATCTAACTAATAAATGATAACGTGCAGTTCAGTTGCAAGCACAAAAAGTTTTTGCTAATAGTACTGTGTTATCAGAAAAGTGAGGGACCTGCCTATTGCTGGTCTCCGTGTCCTCTCTTGGACATCCCTTCAGTCTGTTCACAGTAAAGCAAGACAATTATTGAAAATTGATATCTTCCTTCCACTTTCAGTGCTTAAATATTCCAGTACCTTCCCAATATTTTTTAATACGGCTAAGAATATTAGTGTGTTTGTTAAGGTTTGCAAGAACTGTCTTGTTTGTGTTGGTCTTCTATCCTACAACTAGCTGCCTTGGATGAATTTCTTGGATGGGTCTCAAGTCTGCCTAGCTTGAAACACCCTGTTTTCCCTCTGTTCTTGATGCCCTCTGGTTAACCTCGACTTACTCTTTGGGATAGTAACCATTCTATGGTGGGTCTTTCTTGATTTCATAGGCTTGTTATGCGGTCCTGTATTGCCTCATACATTTGATGATTCTGGGAGAAGAGGAAATTTGTCTGGGTTCGCTGAATCTACTGGGATACTGGTAAATGTTAAACAATAGAATCTCTGAAAACCAGAAAAGACCCAGTTTGTAGGATTTGCCCAGTTTCCAAGGTATAAATACTCTCTCAGGGGCCAATTTGAACTTACCAATGTTCTGTCACTGAATACAGTTGGTGAGAGATCAATTGTAGCATACCATTATATGATATTACCACCATACAGATGCAGTAGAAGCGTAGATACTAATAAAATGTAATAAAATAATTGGTAAGTGAATTGCTTTGAGTATTATCCTTTTTAAAAATATGTTTTAATTGTAAGTTTATATTATTTAATTTTAATAATGACTGTTTAATATAAAACCCATTCTTAAAAATTCCTGAAAAGTCTGTTTTATGGAGTAAGTTGAGCTAGCCTTAGAAATCCTCAGTGTGTGAAATCAAGTCACATTTTTTTGTTGAATTGATGCAAAACAGTGGAGTGAGGCCAATAATGACAGGTATTTACTACAGGAAATTTCAGTTGTAAGGTACATGGAACAATTTTTTAAAAAATATTTTTTATTTACTTATAAATAAAGGAAAGAGAGGGAGAGAAGGAGAGAAACATTGGTTGGTTGACTCTTGTATACATTCTGTCTGGGACTGAACTGGGAACCCAGGCCTGTGCCCTGACTGGGAATCGAGTCTGTGACATTTCACTTTGTAGGATGATGCCCAGCCAGTTGACCCATACCAGTCAGGGCATACATGGAACAATTTTAAGACAAATTACTGGAGGAAGGGGACAGAATTTTAAAGGTAGATAGATATGTAGGTTATCACAATTTAGACACTGGATTGGGTAAAGAAGGTAAGAGAAGAAAATGCTCAAATATAGTTTGATTATGACTTTATTAAAAATGAGCATAACTTCCCCTCTCACTTGACTATTCATTTTTGTATCATTCTTGAGAGACTCTTTCTAGACATGTGTGAATTAGGTGAAGAATAGCATGATTTTGTGTCTTCCCAAAACTCTAGTGATTACCTCTTCTAGGATATGCAGTAGTTTTTCTGGCTGCATGCTATTGTACATACCGGCCATCTGAAATTTTAACCTGATGAGAAGTAAAGGAAGGATTCTTTTCCTATTTGCTTGTTTCTTGTGACTTGGCTGTTATGTAAAATTATTTAATGCTTATTTGTGATACTTTAATTCAGTCAGTGTATTTTGACAATGAGACATCCTCTGATAGCCAGCATATTCTTAATGAATCTTTATTCATTATTCATTATTTTTAGAAAGGGTGGAAGGGAGGGAGGAAGAAAGGTAGGGAAACATCAATGTATGGTTACCTTTCACCTGCCTCTAGCTGGAGACCTGGCTGGAGATCTTGCTTGCTACCTGGGTATGTGCCCTGACTAGGAATCGAACCAGGGACACTTGGGTTCGCAGGCCAGTGCTCAGTTCACTGAGCCACACCAGCAGGGGGTTCTTAATGAATCTTATGCTTAATTTACCAACATTCAAAATATTATTTTTCCAATTGGAATCTCTATTTTCTTTTTTTAGCTATGCAAGCACAAAAATGGTTTGTCAAACCATTGTTTAATTCATCATAAAGGTCTTTCATTGAGGACATGGTGATCTTTACCCTTAATTTGCATTTGAGCATATGAGATTTTTTTGAAATTTGAAATCAGAAGATGTGATGTTCCATTTCTTTCTTAAGACCAGTGTTGAATCCCAGGCTGGCTGTGAAATGTGTGCTGCACAGTTGGAAGACATTTGCTTGAAATAAATTTTGATGAATTTTTTCAACATATACATTTGAGCACTATTAAGTTCCAGGCATGTTAGAAAACATCACAGGTATATATTCTGTTAATTTTGATACTGTAAAGCTTATATCCTTTGTATAAATATTGGTTGACACTGTATTAAACCCAATAATGTAATATATGTACTTTGATTATATAGTGGACATGAATTTTTGTTGATCTCTAAAATACAATTAAAAAGAATAATTAGGAAATAAAAATAGAGAATTATGGAAAAGGAAAATGTAAGTTGGAGTTCAAGACAGAAAAAGCAAATAACATTTTTACTGTATTTGATCTGTATATCACTTATCGCATAGTGTTCAGGTCCACAGAGCTTTGGGTTTGCATTTTGGCAGCTTAATGTGGAGAGGAAAACATGATCCATCTTTTTTTTTTCATTTTTAAAAAAAATTTTATTGTTGTTGTATTACATCCATCCCCTTTTTCCTCCCCTCTGTCCCCCTCCCCACCCAACCATTCCCCCAAAGTCAATCCCCCCTGTCCATGGTTCCTTTATACTAGGTTCTTGTCTAAGCTGCTCCCTTTCTTGCCTCTGCCTCCCCTCTCCCCACTCCCCCTAACCACTTTCCCCCTGACCACTGAAGGCCTATTCCTTGTATTCATATACTTGGTTCTGTTTTGCTTATTGTTAGTTTTGCTCATTATTGTCCCGTAATGGGTGAGATCATATGATATTTGTCCTTCACTGACTGGCTTATTTCACTAAGCATAATACTCTCCAGTTCCATTCATGTTGTTGCAAAGGGTACAAGTTCCTTCTTTCTTTCTGCTCTATAGAATTCCATTGTGTAAATGTACCAAAGTTTTTTGATCCAATCATCCCCTGATGGGCACTTAGGCTTTTTCCAGCACTTGGCTATTGTAAATAGTGCCGCTATGAACATAGGTGTTCATAGGTTCTTCTGAATTGGTGTTTCAGGATTCTTTGGGTATAGTCCAAGTAGTGGAATTGCTGGATCAAAAGGCAGTTCCATTTTTAGTTTTTTAAGGAAACCCCATACTGTTTTCCACAGTGGCTGCACCAGCCTACATTCCCACCAACAATGTATGAGGGTTTCCTTTGCCCCACATCCTCGCCAACACTTGTTTGTTGATTTGCTGATGATTGCCATTCTGACAGGGGTGAGGTGGTATCTTATTGTGGTTTTAATTTGCATCTCTCTGATGACTAGTGATGTTGAGCATTCTTTCATATGCCTCTGGGCCCTTTGTATTTCTTCCTCAGTGAGTTGTCTGTTCAGGTCCTTTGCCCATTTTTTAATTGGGCTGCCTGTTTCCCTGGTGTTGAGTCGCATTAGTTCTTTATATATTTTGGAGATCAGACCCTTGTCTGAGGTATCATTGGCAATTATATTTTCCCATACAGTTGTTTCCCTTTGAATTTTGCTGGTATTTTCTTTAGCTGAACAGAAACTTTTCAATTTCATATAGTCCCATTTGTTGATTTGTACTTTGATTTCCTTTGCCCTTTGTGAAGCATCAGTAAACATATTTCTGCCTAGGATATCCAAAAGTTTACTGCCTGTATTTTTCTCCAGGACCATTATGGTGGCACCGCTTATGTTTAAATCCTTTATCCATCTTGAGTTTATTTTGGTGTATGGTGTAAGTTGGTGGTCTAGTTTTATCTTTTTGCATGTTGCTGTCCAGTTCTCCCAACACCATTTGTTGAAGAGACTGTTTTGACTCCATTGGATGTTCCTTCCCCCTTTGTCAAATATGAGTTGACCATAGAGTCCTGG
>PVIW01015179.1:0-20674 GCA_004026585.1 Noctilio leporinus | reverse complement strand
AGCATAATACTCTCCAGTTCCATCCATGTTGTTGCAAAGGGTACAAGTTCCTTCTTTCTTTCTGCCATATAGAATTCCATTGTGTAAATGTACCAAAGTTTTTTGATCCAATCATCCACTGATGGGCACTTAGGCTGTTTCCAGCACCTGGCTATTGTAAATAGTGCCGCTATGAACATAGGTGTGCATAGGTTCTTAATAAGTGTTTTCTTAATAAAAGTTATGGTTTGGTGTCCTGGATCATATGGGAAGAGATTCAGATATGACAGCATCTTCCTCCTTCTCTCTTTCGTTAGTACTTTTGTCCTTAGGGAGGCTGTCACTCTGGTCCACCCTGCTCATTAGATCCCCAAAGAGTGTGAGTTTATGAGTGGGAAGGTCTCTGCTTCCTTGATTTTTTCCCACTTCTGCCTCACCTCTTATGACACATTGTTCTGCAAATGTTCGAGACCAGGCAGATTCACTTGGGATTTGGGCAGGCAGAAGAAAATGCGTGGAATAGTCGGAATATCTGACATGTCTATTGCATCAGCTAGGGTGATCCATGCAAGTGAAAGGCTTTCACTTCTTATATACTTCTTATATGTGTAAACAAAGCCGGCTGTGTGTCAGTGTCAAAGTAGGACATCACTTGCATAATACTGAGTCCCCTGCACATGCACATGCTAGCTATAGTTACATAAACATTTGCTGAATTGTTCCTGCCTGGATGCCCAGGTGAGGGAGCCTGACTTGATTCCATTTTCTCTGCACTCCACCCCTTTAGCATTCTTCATTGTACAATCTACACAAGGTGTCTTTTACCGGGTCCCTTGGTGAGGAGGGCTGAGCACTGCACCCATAAACCACAACAACAATGTAAGCTACAACAGCAGGCATCTAGTAGCAACTGCCTCCTAATACAGCAAGAACCCATCACCATTCTGAGGTTTGAGATGCCCACCACTCTTGCAGTGGATCACTAGTCTGGTCGGGCACTAGAGGCCAATGCTTGTCAACCTTAGCTAACATTACGGTGATTATCTGGAAGTAGATAAAGCATTCAGCCCTAAGGCACACAACCTCACCTTGTGATGCTATAAGCATACCTCAGGCCATGTGATTTTGCAGGACTACTTTGTGCAACTGATATACCTCTTCATTCAGGAGGCTCGAAGACTCATGTGTTATGTTCAATGCTTGAGCAGTATGCAAGGCCAAAGCAGTTAGCTTCTGTTACTATGGATGCAGCTTGAGGAGAGATAGCAGCTAACAGATAGTACTACCAGGGTGTGTTTTACCTGGTGTCATGCCTTGAATGCTTCCTAATTGGTTGGCTGGGTTACCAGGGTTTTCTGAACTCTGGCAGTCAGGAAAGGCCTTCCCTGGGTACAGTGGCCATTCCAATTCCTAGGCAAGTAAAGCCACTCATACAAACCATATATCCAAAGGGCCCCAGCAGGAACTGTGGCCCATCTATTGGCCTGTGCTTCCCAATAATGCTTTCTAGGGTGGTTCTGACACAAGCTTATAGGAGTCCAGCTCATCTGGGCTTCCCCTTTGAGATTTTCAGTGCAAAGCAGAGCTGGTCCAGTTAGCTCTATAATCTCAGTTGTGAGCCACCCCAGGCTGTTCCATATGACATAGCCAATCAACAGTCAGGATCGGTTATACTGTTGCTCTTTTCCTGCATTGATATCAGTGCAGGTTGCATTCCGTGAGTCATGTGCACTGTTCTACTGGTCCTGCAGCCAGGCCTAGTTTGTTATAGAGGTCTGAGATATGTGCCATGGGAGACCGGTGGTACAGGTAGTAGTACCACCAGGGTATTAAGTAGACATGCTAAGTGGAATATCAGTGCAGATCCAGCAGGCTGACTGATTAAGTACTGTGGCATAGGTATGCACCCGTTCAACCAAGGCATCCTAGAGATGGAAAGGAAAAGCAGTTACTGGGACTATTAAGGCAAATCTCATCCTTCAGGCAGTATACAGGCAAGTTTCTGATCAGTTGACAGAATTGTATAGCTGGCAAAGGAAGCCTTCCAGGGTGTGAGTATCATACCTTGTGAGCTTCAACTGGGGGTTCTGCATCTATTTTCAGTGAAAGGGTAGAACTTTTGATAGGCCATAGGGAGATTACAAAGGAACCACAGAGGATTATGTCATGATCTGACCCACAACACTGGAGGCTACATTCCAATCACCCAGGGTAATATCTGCAAGTTCTTTTCTATTCTGTCTCCATGAGGCAATAAGGCCCAACTAATGCATGTAGAGGGCTTTTATTTCCCCAGGCCATCTTCAGGTAGCTATTTGTCCTCACTCTGGGCCCTCAGGGGTAGATAGGCAGCAGGATGTTTCCTTGTCTGCATATGCCGGGCTTCAACAGGGCATTTTTGATCTGCAATTGCAGCTGCATAGGAGCAGCAGTGTGTGGGAGTGGGACCTCCCCTCCTACTTTTCTCATTCAGAGTCTGGAGGGTAGTCCACAGGCATTTTATCCAGTCTTTCATGGTAGGAGTGACTGTTGGGGTAGCTAACAGACCTGCTTCAGCAAACCATTGTACTGCTCGAACATCCCAGTAGCTTGGGGATAAGCCAAATGAACTTTCCAGTCATTCTATATGTCTTGGGCTCACTGGTGCACTAGGGATCCACTAAAATGCATTCCCTGATCACTCTTAATGATCAAGGGTCACCATAGACAGTGCGTAAGTCCTCAAGTGCAGCAAGCACTGCTTTCTGATCTGGGTGGTGTGCTGGGTATGCAGCCAACAGCCTGTGGCTATATCCATACATGTGCTGGCATATTTATATCCTCTTGAGCTAGGTAAGGGGCCAATCATATCAACCTGCCACCTAGTAAAGCAGTACTCATCCCCACATTACCTGCCCAGTAAGTTCCCTGTGGGCCTTCAGGATGTTCTTGTAAGTAGATAACACAGCCCTCACAAGCTTCCTGTACCTCTGCTAAGGTCATGGGCAGTCTCCAGGCTTTTATAGTTGACCACATGGTCTTTTGCCCAGCATGCAAGAGGCAATGGTGTAACAACTGGGCAACTTCTTTCCCAGATGGGCTTGTGGGCACTGTTTCTAGCCATCTCACTTTGGCTAGAGTAACTGTCTTATCATTCCCAGGATGGCTAGGGGTGCATGGCCTGTCACATGATACACAGTAATCTACTTCTGGTGGCCTAACTCCCATAAGCCTTGCCACAAAGCCTGCTCCCATAATGGCCTGTGCATAACTATCCATTGATTAGCATGCCATGTAGAGATTCACAATGTTAGTCCCCCTGGTAGACTGCCCAACTGTCTATGCAGATTGTTAAGAGTGGTGCTTCATTTGCAGCCATGAGCCACACAGCCCATGGCTCAGCCCAATGGATATTTTGGCCAACACCAGTATTAATCATATGGTGTCAATCTCTGGGTGGATTGCCACAGTCATCCACATGGTGGGTTGGCCTCTGCTTGACCTGTTTGTGTACCAGGCATCCACAGCGATGGGTGTCTTTCCTTCATAGAATGAACTTGTTCAGCTACATAGATCATAGGACCCAATACTTCCTTTAACTTGGCCAGCAGAAGGATAGTTGAGAGAGTACTTCTCTGCTGCAGATAAGCCCTCCACTTGGGTAATGTGGGCATCTGAGCTTTCCTGGTAGGTGGCTTATCTATCCAGTCTCACACCCATCCTGCAATGGGATAAGTGGCCTTCACCATCACAGGGGCAGTTCCTGTTATAGCCTCCACAGCTAACAGAGCAGCATACACTGCTGCTAGCTGCTTTTCAATGAAGGAGTACTGAACATCAGCTCCTTTTCACAACTGGGACCAAAACACTAAGGATTGCTATAGCTGTTCTGAACACTGCCAAAGGCCCCATCCAAAGGCCCCATCCAAAGCCCTCCTGTGCCTATGTCACATGTACATCTAACTCACAAGGCCTGGTAGGATCCAGAGTATGCAATGCCTGAGCAGACTTCATGACCCATTTTGCTCCCTGGGATGCTTGTTCCACAATTAGGGTCCAGTCCCACTGTGCCCCTTTCTATACTATTGTGTAGAGGGGGTGAACTGTCTGAGCCAGGTGAGGTACAAACACTCTCCAGTACCCTAGCAAACCCAGAAACATACGGAGATGTTTCACTGGGGGAGAGGGGGTAGCGTACACCTGAATTTTGTCGATCACTGCATCAGGAATAACTTTTGTCTTACCTGACTAGACAACTCTCAAGAACTTGACAGATAACCCAGGCCCCTGCAACTTGGCTTCGTTGACTGCCCAGCCATATACTTCTGCAAGAGAATCACTGGTTAGCAAAATACCATCAATGTAATGGAAAGGAGACACTGCAGCAGGCTGTTGCCACTTGGTCAGGTCCTCTGCCTGTGACAAGTGGTGGAACTAGATCCCTTGTGGGAGCATCGCAAAGATCCATTGACAACCTTCCCAATTTGCCTGTGAGGGCAAATAGGTCCTGGCACTCCAGGACAACATTGATGGAGAAAAAGGCACTTGCTAAATTTGCTACAAAATGGTAAACCCCCAATTTATTGATTAGCTGTCTGTCAAGTCCATCACAGAGGGGATGGCTGGCTGCATGTATTGGGAGGATTACCTTATTCAACTCCTAATAATCTATTGTTATTCTCCATGTGCCATTTGGCTTTCACCCCTGCCACAGGGGAGTTGACAGGACTATGGACAGCCCTTATAATCCCTACTTTCTCTCTCTCTCTTTTTTTTTTTAAATTTTATTGTTGTTGTATTACATCCATCCCCTTTTTGATCCCTACTTTCTCTTAACTCCCTGATAGTGGCAGTGATTTCCTCATGGACCCTGGATAACCGATACTGCTTATCGGCTGTTACCAATTGTGGGAGGTAACAGCTCTCCTGGTTGCTTCCTAAACTACTTCCCCAGATCTACTAGCATGTCCTGCATATAGGGGCAATAGGTAATGTGTTCAACCATCTGGATGGGGCCAACTGGATTCCCCCCAGGTACCATGGGCTGCTGTGATTTCATTTTCTATATCTCTACCAGGCGAACCTGCAGAAGAGCCAGCTCTTCCTCCTCCTCTTCTGAGTCTACTACTGGAGATGGGGATCGCCATGATTCCATTGCCTTGAGGTCCTCTTCTAGTGCACAGATCTGAATCTCCGAAGCATCTTAATCCTCTTGGAGCTTTTGGAACTTTGCCACTTCTGCCTCAGCTCACAGAGCTGTAAGAAATACCCAGTCTATGGCTCCAGAGGCTGACTGGCTGCTCAGCTTCTTCAGGGTCTCCCCAATTACCTGCAGTGCCTTCTCTACTGTTCTGGGAGCACCACTGACTTCAGGCCAGACCTGGGGAGGAGCCCAAGCTGTGAGGAGACTTGCCACTGGATATCACATACTAGTGGCAGGCCACCCTTCCAAGCCCTACTCTGGGGGTCCCAAGGGCTCCATATGGTACTGTGAAAAATCCTGCCAACTGTGCCAGTTGTTCTGCAAATATTCGAGAACAGGCAGGTCCACTCAAGATTCAGGCAGATGGAATAAAAAGCTTGGAATAGTCTGGATCCATGACATGCTTTTATTGTATCAGTTAAGGTGATCCTCGCAAGCAGAAGGCTCTCACTTCTTATATACTGTTTATGAACAAAACTGGCTGCATGCCAAAGTAGAACAGTCACTGAGTGCCCCCAAATGCACATATTAGCTATGGTTACATAAGCATTTGCTGAATCATTCCCACAGAATGTCCAGATGAGGGAGCCTGGCTGACTCCATTTTCCCCCCACACATGGCTCATGTTAAAGAGTTCTTTTTATGTACTCCAGTTCTCAGGAATCCAATAACTTAGCAGTCTCTAAGACTTTGTCAGGCACCCAGAGAATGTCACTCCTTCAACTCAAAGGTATACTTACGCTGTCCATGTTCAGCAGGAAGCAACTGCAAAAGTATGACTCATTCCTTCAAGAATGAGGAGCAAAAACCCTCAGTGGTGGGAACATTGTGACATAGCACAAGAGTTTCAATGTTTGGGCAGTTCTTACTACATGTTATTCTTGCTAAATGTTAAAAGCCTATATCTTTCTTTAGAATATAGAATATTGAATATAAATCCCTTCTCTCCTTTACTTGGGGCCACTAAATAAAACTACGTTGTAACAACAATGTCTTGTTCCTAAATAAAGTACCCCAGATAGAGAACAGCTGCATGAACAATGACTATGTGTTCTCTAATTAGGTTTTAAAGCAAGGAGCAAATATTTTAAACAAAGACTATGGGAAAAAAATAATTTAAAACATGAAAGAAGAATTTTGAAGAGCTGCGAGGAGAATATTTCAATATGTTACAGAGCTCTTCCCTTCCATTCCTTTAATATACCAGATAAAAGTAGGTGAGCAGGCTTTGCAATTATCTTTAATTTACAAGTTGGCTTCCCCATTGACTAGCTGCAGGACACTAAATGGGCTTCTTACCTGGTAGAGAGCCCAGAATAGGGTCAGGTATCAGTGATAAGGACAGGGCTGAAGGCTTCTTTGGAGGGCCAGGTGTAGGTCAGGTGACCCCTATCCTGTTCTCTCAGAGGAAAGATGGGTTGTGGATGAACCCAGCAAAAAATTATTCTGTGCATACCTAGTGAATTATGGATAGAAAACAGTGTTTTTTAGGTAACAAATGATATTTTTCTTCTTAACTGGGGATGTGACTAAACATTGAGAATTTGTAAGCCCTAAAAATCACTCAACATATGGGGCAAATCTTTATTTTTGGGGACTTCTTTGAAGAGCCACAAAAACATAGGCAATCAAGTCCCCTCATGATACTGAAAGGATGCAAAGTTGCTTTGGAGCATCCAGGAGATAAAGCCTCTTTAAAATGCCTTAAGCCTTCTTCAAATGCACTTTTGTATAATCCTGGCCTTCCCAAGAGAGAATTTGAACAGGGAAGAATGGCATTAAAATTCCTGATGGTTGAAACTGCTGTTGTCTGAGGTTCCCTGCCTTTTCCCATTGCCTTTGTTTTTTTCTCATCCTGGACCTCTCTGCTCATCAGTTTCTTCTCTGGGATTCCTGCTTCCAGACTTCCCACATGGAGACTAGTCTATCATTTTGAATGAAGAGTATTAGAGTGTTCATAATGAATTCTCTTTTGCTTGTCCTATCTTTTACCCAAAGTCACTCATCTGTTAAACAAAACAATTTCATATGGTATGCAAAACAAGTAAGTCATGTTTTCTAAATGTTATTGCTATTATTAATAACACATTATTACTTAAGCTCATTGAACATGTATGTGCTGAGACTATTTCAAGTGCCAGATACTGTGCTAGTTTTTGGAAATACATATGTGAACAAGACATACTCCTTTCTCTAGGGAGGTGGCTGAGAGTCTAGTTGAGAAGACAAAGACACCAAATTTCACTAAGCCTTGGCCACCAGCTGCCTCACAGAGAAGTCCCTGAGTGTGCAGTGGAAACTGCTCTGAAGCCCCCAACTCCTGACAGGTGTCTTAGCATGACTGCAGATTTCCCTTTAGTGCCTCTCAATATTTGTTCCAGAGTCAGAAAGAGAAAGGGCACCAGGAGGTAAGGCAAAATCACCCCTTACTCTCTCCCTTTTTTAATAGAGTAGCTACAGACACTTTTATTCTTCACAGCCTAGGCAGGCACACAGCAAAGGCCAGTCCTCTTGTCTCATTGGGCAGTGCTGTGTGGGTGTCTCTGTCCCCTTCTCTTCCACAGCTGTGCCACTAAGATGCATAATACCCTCAAACTCCTAGGGCCCACAGTCTTTTCTCCTGCTGATAAATGTCACCATGTACCTAGAAGTCACTATGGGCATATGGATTCTGCTGTGGTCAAGAACAGCTGTAGATGCTAGGACAAGTTTTAAATCTCATTGTGAAAATAGATGACAAAAGTTCAGTGAAAAAAGGTGGCTATGAAGGGAAACTGTAATCACTTTAATCAATTACATCTGCATAAATTCTCTTAAGGAGTCTTAGAAAAGTGGACACATTGAATGGAAAATGAGGAAGAAAGTGGCTAGGATCAGAGTTGATGAGCCCCAGTATGGTCAAGAGCCAGCTAGCAGTTTTTACCCAGATCCTACTGAGGCTCAGTCTAAACCATAACCTGCATTTAAAAAAAAAAGTATATATTATTGATTATGCTATTACAGTTGCTCCATTTTTTTCCATTCCCCCCCTCCACCTAGTACCCCACTTCTTCCCAGCAACCATCCACCCCTTACTTCCTGTCCATGGGTCACACATATTTGTATAAGTTCTTTGGCTTCTCAATTTCCTTTGCTATTCTTAACATCCTCATTTATTTTGTACCTATCAATTATGCTTCTTCATTTTTGTACCTTTTCCCTTATTCTCCACCTTCCCTCTCCCTACTGATAACCCTCCATATGGTCTTTATATGATTCTGCTCCTATTCTAGTTGTTTTCTGAGTTTTAGTTTTTGTTTTTGATTTTTAGATTAAGTTGTTAATAGTTGAGTTTGTTGTCATTTTTTGCATTCATAGTTTTGATCTTGTTTTTCTTAACACATTTTTGAGTCATCATGAAAAAAAAAAAAAAAAAAAAAAAAACAAAAAACCTTATGTTTTCAAGCCCAAATGTTGTTGATCAATAATGAGTTACCTCATGTTTGCACTTGCATTAGCTTTTGTATAATCTTGCTGGTCAACCATGTGTTAGTAAGTCCCTTTAACATTTCATGTAATAATGGCTTAGTGATGGTGAACTCCTTTAGCTTTATCTTGTCTGGGAATAACTTTATCTGCTGTTCCATTCTAAATGATAGCTTTTCTAGATAGAGTAATCTAGGTTGTAGGTGGGTCCTTGATTTACATCACTTTGAATACTTCTTGCCAGTCCCTTCTTGCCTGCAAAGTTTCTTTTCAGAAATCAGCTGACAGTCTTATGGAAACTCCTCTGTAGGTAACTAAATTATTTTTTCTTGCTGCCTTCAAGGTTCTCTATCTTTAACTTTTGATATTTTAATTATGATGTGTCTTGGTGTGGTCCTCTTTGGGTACATCTTGTTGGGACTCTCTGTACTTCTTGCTCTTGTATATTTCCTTCGTCAAATTAGAGAAGTTTTCTTTCATTATTGTTTCAAATAAGTTTCCAAATCTTGCTTTTCCTCTTCTCCTTCTGGCATCCCTATGACTCAGACATTGGCAATTTTGGAGATATCCCAGAGTCTTCTTATTTTCTCCTCAGTTTTTTTAAAATTTAATTTTATTGTTATTTTATTATATCCATCCCCTTTTTCCTTCCCTCTGTCCCCTTCCCCACCCACCCACTCTCCTCCATTTTTTTTTTTTTTTTTTAATTCTCGTTTCTTCATTCTGTTCTGGTTGACTGTTTATTTCTTTCTTATGTTCCAGTTAATTGATTTGAACCCTGGCTTCCTTTCCTTCACTATTTTTTTCCCTGTGGATTTTTTTTAGTTCACTTAGTGTAACATTCATGTCTTTGGTTATGTACTTGCTATATTCAGTGAGATCTCTGAGCATCCTCATCACCAGTGTTTTGAACTCTGCATTGATAGGTTGGCTATCTCCATTTTATTTAGTTATTTTTCTGTAATTTTGATTTTTTCTTTCATTCGGGCCATATTTGTTTGTCTCCTTGGTTTGGTAGCCTCTCTATGTATTAGGTAGAGCTGCTTTGACTGGTTCCTTGTCTGGGTGCACCTGTTTCATTGCAAGGGGTGGAGCCTTAGGTATTTGTCAGTGTGGGGTGACTTGTTTCACTACTTTATGTTGGAAAGGGGTCTAAGAGGGAACAATGATACTTGCCCTGCACTTACCCCATTGCCAGTCACTTACCCACTTCCCACAAGTGACTGGTACCCTTCTAGCTGCTGCCCTGGTGGTGGGTCCCAGAGTGGGTGGGCTTGTCTCTACTCTAGGACCATGGGGGCACTCCAAATGGACTCTTCTGAAAGACAGGCAGTTTCTGTCACTGCCACAATCCTCACTGCTTTTCACAGTCAGAAACTATAAGGCTTTATTTTCCTGGTGCTGGGACTGTGAGCTGTACTGTCTGGCCTGGGACTGGGATCACTACCCAGGTGTCTCTCCTGTATTTTATCTACCACAGGTGAATGTGGGACAGCTTGTTCCACTGGCCACAGCTTCTGCCTTGCCATGGCCTCTGTGATGCTTCCACATAGCATCCTTTCCACACTGGCTCCCTGTCTCCACCCCTCCCACCCATATGGATGGATATTTTTTATTTAAATCCTTGGTTGTCAGACTTCCATACAGTTCATATATGGCAGTTCTGGTTGTTTTTTGTTTTGTGATTTGTGTTGTGGTCCTTCTTATTTTGTGTGATACTTTCTCACACAAGATACTTCTATCTTGGTTGTAAGTATCAATATTTTCCCTGTAACCTGGATCTTAAGGCTCACATTCAACAGGAAGGAAGGGAGCAGGGTGAGGGTGTCAGCAGTGTATATTAAAAAAAATTGCCAAAGACTCATTTCTCTACTTCAAATGCATTTCAAACATAAGGGAAGGGCAGACAATTTAATAAATGGTGTTATAAGAAAAGACTAAACCTTTGGGAAAGAAAATTAAGTCTTTACTAACTCTTATGTCAATATAGCCTCCAGATGGTTAAATATAAAATGTACAATTCAGGACTTCCAGTCAAAGTGGTGGCATAGGTAAACATGGCTCACCTCCTTGCACAACCAACATTATGACTAAACTGTACCACAACCATCATTGACAACCATCAAAAATTGAACTAAGTGGAAGTCCTATAACTATGGAATTAAAGAAGATACCACATTGAGACTTATCTGGCTTCAGTGAGCCCATACCTCTTGCTAAGTTGCCCTAGGCCTAAAACTAGCATCAGCCAGCCTTGGTTCACAGCTTGGCCTGGCCTGGGCACCTCCAAGCCCAGCACAAGTAGCAGCCATCTGCAAATTGTTTTATAGCTTATGCTGTGTGACTCTGGACAAAGCATAGGTGGTTAATGACCTTGGAAACATGCCAATAGCAATGAAAGCTCAACTTCAAGAGGAGGGTTACACAGCCCACATGGTGGGCGCACCTGAATACCCAGTTTTGGCAACAGAGGAGGTTGTACTACTGGACCCTACAGGACACCTACTAAATTAGACCACTCTACCAAGCCTAGGAGATATAGCAGGTCTACCTAATACATAGAAATAAACACAAGGGAGGCTACCAAAATGAGGAGACAAAACATGGCCCAAATAAAAGAGCAGGACAAAACTCCAAAGCAAACAAATGAACAAACAAAATGGAGACAAGCAATCTACTAGATGCAGAGTTCAAAGAACTGTTATAAAGATGTTTAATAAACTTAGAACATTAATAGCATAAAAAGTCAGACAAAGAATGCAGTAATTGAAATTAGGAACAATTTACAAGGAATCAACAGTAAAGTGTTTGAAGCTAAAAATCAAATCAGTGATTTGGAATATAAGGAAGCAAAAAAACCCCAACCAATTAGAAGAGCATGAAGAAAAAATCCTCAAAAATGATCATAGCGTCAGCATCCTCTGGGACAACTTCAAGTGTACCAATATTCACATCATGGGGTTGGCAGAAGAAGAAGAAGAGAGAGCAATATTGGAATGCTATTTGATAAAATAATGACAGAAAACTTCCCTAACTTGGTGAAGGAAATAGACATTCAACTCAAGGAAGTGCAGAGTTCCAAACATGATGAACCCAAAGAGGCCCCAAAAAAGACACATCCTAATTAAAATGCCAAAGGTTAAATACAAAGATAGAATCTTAAAAGCAGCAAGAGAAAAGCAGTTAGTTACCTACAGGAGAGATGCCATAAGACTGTCAGCCAAGGCTTCCATTTAAGATGGAGGTGCATGTAAACATGCCTTGCCTCCACACACAACTGTTGCAACAAACAAACAAAAAATGCAGCTATACTACAAAACAGTTATCATCCAGAAATGCCATAAAATTGAGCTGTATGGAAGTCCAACAACCAAGGACTTAAAGAGTTCACATTTATCCAGATGTGTAGGAGGAGTGGAGACATGGAATGGTACAGAGAGGCACAGAAATGGGAATGGGTGGTTCCATATTCATGTGTGTTGGGGAAAAATTGGGAGGTCTTGCCGTGGTCCTGCCAGGCCAGAGGAATGATAGACAGGGTAGGATTCTTAATGAAAAGACAGACACAAAAAAGTTGGGGTCAGGAGGACTGCCACTCATAGTGACAGCACCACTTTATTGTTCACACAAAACTTATATATGTTTTTCAAGCATTCAAACCTAGTGAAACTATTTTGGCTGAAAGTACTTTTTCCCACAAGACGTTTGCTTATTTCTTAGTAACTAATTATTATCACTTTTGAAGCATACTACTTATATTTTGTCTTTCACTACACAGCTGCTATTTACTCTTGATGAAGGTCAGCTTGTCTTCTAAACATGATGTGGAACTTTGTAATCATTGGAACTCTTCTCAGCCAAGCTGTTGACCTTTTGGCCATCAGCCCACCTCGAAGCCCTGAGTCTGGCCATGCCTTGACTCAGGGGGTACCGACAAGGCCTAACTCGCAACTGAGAAATCTGAGCCTCAGTCCAGACCACCCAGCCCAGGGTCCCAGTGCCAGGACCTCAAAATTTCTAGCTGTAAAAACCAGTGGGGTTGGGGCTGGCAGAAGAAAATGCATCATCGTAAAGGACCAGCAAAGGATTTAGGATTCACACAGATACATCCCTTCTGGGATTCAGCACAAGGGCAAAAGCTGGAAGGGTAGCAATGTGAGTGGAGAAAGAACTTCCTCCTGGGCATCATTTCTGAGGCCAGGCAGTGGCATCGTCCTTTCTGTGAGCCCTCCCCACACAGAGTAACAGAGCCTTGGCATGATCTTCCCTGCCCTGGTGATTACCCAAGGCTCCCCACACAACTTAACAGGTGCGCTAACACAGGGAGTCAAGGCAGCTGTACTTAATACACAGAATCAAACACAGGGAAGCTGCCAAAATGAAGGGAAAAAGAAATATGGCCCAAATGAAAGGACAGAACAAAATTTCAGTGAAAGTACTAAATGACATGGAGATAAGCAACCTTATCAGCTACACTTTGCTTTATTTTTTCTTTCCTATTTTACTTTTTTCTCTTATATCTTATTTTTCTCTTTTATTACACTATTTTTATCTTTTTAAATTTTTTATTCCATATTTTCTATGTTTATTTTATTTTTATGTTTATATATTTGTATTATTATTATTTTTTATTTCCTTTCATATTCTTTTCTATTTCTTTTTTCTTTTATAATATTTTTGTTTCTTTTCTTTATTATTTTTTTTTATTTTGTCTTGCCTTGTTTTTTATAAGGTTACAAAGCAAAGATGCACACTCTAGGTATCATTAAGTCCAAATTGATAGTACCCTGAATTTACACATCAGGTAAGAATAGAGCAACATAAGACATACTTAGTGAAGGGGACAGAAACAGCTTCAGAGGATAGGGATGGCTGGTCTAAGGAGAGGCCAGGATGACTTCCAGTTCTGAAAAACAGCTGACAAGTAAACACATGCTTGAATATCTCTAACCCAGAGCTCAAGAGAATTGCACTTAAGCACAAATCACTTTCTTTCTTTCTTTCTTTCTTTTTTAAAAGATTTTATTTCACCATTCCTAGAAAGAGGGGAAGGGAGAGAGGCAGAGAGGGAAAGAGACATCAATGTGTGGTTGCATTTCACCTGCCCACAGCCACAGACCTGACTGGAGATCTGGCTTGCAACCTGGTTATGGCTGGGGAATCGAACCTGTGACCTTTGGGTTCACAGGCCAGCGCCTTAACCACTGTGCTACCAGCCAGGGAAATCACTTTCTTTCTGGTGGGCCCAGCTACCTGAGTCTGGTCATTGAGTAGGAGAGGCCTGAGAGAAGGCCATCTTTCAGCCAAACCTTGGCCTCCATGATGGACCTAGTGGAATGGTTTCAGAGTGATAGGAAAACTGCATAGTTCAGTGAATGCACAGAGTAGTGGGACACGAGAGAATATACAACACGGTTGTTAACAGATGACTACAGTCATTCCTGACAGAGACTGGAATAAACACAGATTAATGTATAATGAATATTGTTCTTATAAACTCTTCCAGGAGGGCAGATCCTCATTCTACCACTCTAGAACCAAAGACTTTGTTGAGATTATGGCAGCAAGGGAAGATCTTTAGCTTTCCTTGAGCATCATGTCATCTTTTGGAAGCTTCTGGAACGCTTTCATCCCCACTTAAAGAAATTGGGAGTCCTCTTCAAGTCAATATTTTATGTCAGAAACTTAGTCACTGGAGCTTTCATTCCACATTTAGGATACAGTTATCTGATTTATTTTTGTAAGGGAAAAATGATAGAATATGTACATCTTTAGGACTTTTTGTTATATATTAGCTAATGTTTAATCAGAATGATTGTTTTAATTTACATATGAATAAAAATGTCATTTCCTTAGTTCCTGTACAATGTTCTGTTTCAATTGGTGTTTTTAAAACAAGTAATAGCAGCCCTGGCCAGCATGGCTCAGTTGATGGGACATTGTCCCACAATACAAAGGTCTCCAGTTTGATTCTTGCTCTGGACACATGCCTAGGCTGCTGAGACAATCCCCAGCTGGGGTGCATGCAACTGGTCAATGTTTCTCTTTCACACTGATGTTTCTCTTTCTTCTCTCCTTCCCCTCTCTCTAAAATAAAAAAATAAGAATAATAATAAAAAATTTTAATAGCAAATCTGAATATTTTAATTTAATTATATTTTTTCTCTTGTGAGTTGCTGTCCTTTGCCAAATTTCTATTGAAATGTTATTTTCTTATCTGTATGGTCTCTTTAAACATGACAAGTTAACATTTTCTAGCTTGTCTTGTGTTAACTTCATTTAGTGCTGGTTTTTACACTAGTGTACCAAATCCAGAAATCTTATTCTTTGTTGTTTCTTCTTGTATTACCAAGGGTAGGAAAACATTTTTTATGCCAAGAGTATAAAAATACTAATCTCTATGCTTTCTGGGCATTTTATGGATCTGAGTTGTACATTTAATTTTATGTTTTCTTTTTAAATTATGTTTTATTGTTTATGTCATTACAGTTGTCCCAATTTTGACCATTTTCCTCCCTCCAATAAGACCCCTAATTCCTCAGGCAATCCCCACACCACTATCCATGTCCATGAGTCATGCATATATGTTCTTTAGCTACTCTATTCCCCATCCTGTAATTTACATCCCCAAGACTATTATGTGACTACCAATTTGTACTTTTAATCCCTTTACTTTTTTCACTCATCCCCTGACCCTCCTTCAGTCTGGCAACTATCAAAATGTTCTCTGTATCTATGATTCTGTTTTTGTTCTGTTTGTTTATTTCTTTTGGACTTTTTAATTTAGATTCAACTGTTAATAGGTATCTATTTATTGACATTTTATTGTACATATTTTTTAAATCTTTTTTTTTTTAAAGATTTTATTTTATTATTTTTAGAAAGAGAGGAAGAGAGAGAGGCAGAGAGGGAGAGAGACATCACTGTATGGTTGCTTTTCACCTGCCTCCAGCCACAGACCTGGCTGGAGACCTGGCTTGCTACCTAGTTATGTTGCCCTGGCTGGGAATTGAACCTGCGACCTTAGGCTGGCACCTAATCCACTGTGCTACCAGCCAGGGCCGTGTACATATTTTTTATCTCCTTCTTCAATAAGACCCTTTAACATTTCATATAATGCTAGTTTGGTAGTGCTAAATCCCTTTAGCTTTTTCTTGTCTTGGAAGCTCTTTATCTGTCCTTCAATTCTAAATGATAACTCTAATGGATAGAGTAATCCTTGGTATAGGTCCTTGCTTTTCATCATTTTGAATATTCCTTACCAGCCCCTTCTTGCCTGCAGTTTCTTTTGAGAAATCAGCTAATAGTCTTATGGCTACTCCTTTGTAAGTAATTTTCTGCTTTTTGCTTGCTGCTTTTAAGATTCTCTATCTTTAACATTTACCATTTTAATTTTGATGTGTCTTGGTGTGGTCCCCTTCAAATCCATCTTGTTTGGGACTCTCTGTGCTTCTGGGATTTGTATGTCTATTTTTTTCACCAAATAAGGTAAGTTTTTCTTTATTACTTTTTAAATACAGTTTCAATTACTTGTTCTTCCTATTCTGGAGCCCTGTAATTCAGATGGTGGTATTTATAAGGATGTCCTATAGGTTCCTGAGAATCTTGTTTCTTTTTTATTCTTTTTTTCTTCCTGCTTTTCTATTTGAATGCTTTTTCCTTCCTTGTGTTCCAAATTATTTATTTAATTTTCAACTTCATCCTCTCTGCTGTTGGTTCCCTGCAGATTTTTCTGTAATCTACACTTAATGCATTCTTCATTTCTGTCTAGGTCTTTTTTATTAACTGAAGTACCCAATGAGTTGCTGCAGCATCCTGCCAACCAGTGTTTTTATTCTTATAATTTTTTCTTTCCTTTTTTTAATTTAAATTTATTGTTGTTGTATTACATCCATCCCCTTTTTCCTCTCCTCTGTCCCCTTCCCCACCCACCCACTCCCCCACAAACTCAATTCCACTTGTTATCCATGTCCCTGGTTTTTCCATGCTAGTTGCTTCACTAAACTGATCCCCTTCTTTGCTTCCTTCTCTCCATTCCCCACTGCTCCTCCCATCAGTCCACTGAAGGTCTATTCATTGTATTCATGTATCTGGTTTTGTTTTGATTGCTTGTTTATTATTGTCCAGTAATGGGTAAGAACATATGGTATTTGTCTTTCACTGACTGGCTTATTTCACTAAGCCTAATTCTTTCCATTTCCATCCATGTTGTTGCAAAGGGTAGGAGTTTCTTCTTTGTTTCTGCTATGTAGTAATCCATGTGTAAATGTACCAAAGTATTCTGATCCAATCATCCACTGATGGGCACTTAGGCTGTTTCCAGCACTTGGCTATTATAAATAGTGCTGCTTTGAATATAAGGGTACATAGGTTGTTCTGAATTAGTACTTCAAGGTTCTTTAGGTATAGTCCTAGTAGTGGAATTGCTGGATTAAAAGGCAGTTCAATTTTTAGATTTTTAAGGAGACTCCATACTGTTTTCCATAGTGGCTGCACCAGCCTTCATTCCCACCAACAGTGCACCAGGGTTCCCTTTTCCCCACATCCTCACCAACACTTGTTGTTTGTTGATTTGTTGATGATGGTCATTCTGACCACTTGTTATCCAGCTGTGAGGTGGTTTCTTATTGTGGTTTTTATTTGCATCTCTCTGGTAGCTAGTGATGTTGAGCATTCTTTCATATGCCTTTGGACCTTTTGTATGCCCTCCTCAGAGAGCTGTCTGTTGAGGTCCTTTGTCCGATTTTTAATTGGACTGTCTGTCTCCCTGGTGTTGAGTCGCATTAGTTCTTTATATATTTTGGAGATCAAACCCTTGTCTGAGGTATCGTTGGCAAGTACGTTTTCTTATACAGTTAGTTCCCTTTGAATTTTGCTGGTGTTTTCTTTAGCTGAACAGAAACCTTTCAGTTTGATATAGTCCTGTTTGTTTATTTGTTCTTTTATATCCTTTGCCCTTGGAGAAGAATCAGTAAACATATTTCTACATAGGATATTAAAATTTTTACTGCCTATATTTTTCTCCAGGACCTTTATGGTGGCACTGCTTATGTTTAAGTCCTTTATGTTAAGTCCTTGAGTTTATTCTGGTGTATGGTGTAGAATGGTGGTCTAGTTTTACTTGTTTGCATGTCCCTGTCCAGTTCTCCCAATGCCATTTGTTGAAGAGACTGTTTTTACTCCATTTTATGTTCCTTCCCCCTTTGTCAAACATTAATTGCCCATAAAGTCCTGGGCTCTCTATTCTGTTCCATTGATCTATATGTCTATTATTATGCCAGTACCAGGTTGTTTTGATTACAGTAGTCTTGTAGTACAGTTTAATGTCCGGTATTGTGATTCCTCTTTCACTTTCTTCTTTCTTAAGATTGCTATGGCTATTTGTGGGCATTTTCGCCTCCATATAAATTTTTGAAGTATTTTTCCTATATCTGTATAATATGTTATTAGTATTTTAATTGGGATTGTTTTGAATCTATAGATTGTTTTGGGTAGTATGGACATTTTAGTGATGTTAATTCTTCCCATCCATGGACATGGTATATGCTTCCATTTATTTGTATCTTCCTTAATTTCTTTTTCAAATGTTCTGTATTTTTCTGAGTACAGATCTTTTACCTCCTTGGTTAAGTTTCTTCCTAAGTACTTTATTTTTCTTGGTGCTATGGTAAATGGGATTTGTTTTCTAGCTTCTATCTCTGTTGTTTCATTTTAGTATAAAAAAATGCTTTTGGCCCTGGCTGGTAGCACAGTGGATAAGGCGCCAGCCTGCGAACCCAAAGGTCGCAGGTTTGATTCCCCAGCCAGGGCACATAACCAGGTTGCAAACCAGGTCTCCAGTCAGGTCTGTGGCTGGAGGCAGGTGAAACGCAACCGTACATTGATGCCTCTCTCCCTCTCTGCCTCTCTCCCTTCCCCTCTTTCTAAAATAATGAAATAAGATCTTTAAAAAAAAATGCTTTTGATTTCTGGATATTGACTTTATATCCAGCTATTTTGCTAAATTTGCTTATTAGGTCAAGTAAGTTTTTGGTGGAGTTCATTGGGTTTTGTATATACACTATCATGTCATCAGCAAATAATGACAGTTTGACCTCCTCCTTTCCAATTTGCATACCTTTGATTCCTTTTTCTTCTTGACAGCTATGGCTAGAACTTTCAAGACCATGTTGAACAGAACTGGAGAAAGTGGACAGCCTTGTCTTATTCCTGACCTTAGGGGGAAAGCTTTTAATTTTTGCAAGTTGAGTGTGTTGGCTTCAGGTTTCTCATATATGGCCTTTATGATGTTGAGGTATACTCCCTCTATTACCATTTTGCTGAGTGTTTTCAGTATAAATGGTTGCTGTACTTTATCAAATGCTCTTTGTGTATCTACTGATGCAATTATATGGTTTTTGTCTTTCAATTTGTTGATGTGGTGTATTACATTTATTGATTTGTAAATTTTGTACCATCCTTGCTTCCCTGGGATGAAAGCCACTTGACCATAGTGTATGATCTTTGTAATGTGTAGCTGGATCTGGTTGGGCAATATATTGTTGAGGATCTTAGCATCTATATTCATCAGAGATATTGGCCTATAGTTTTCTTTCTTAGTTGTGTCTTGACCTGGCTTTGGGATGAGAATAATATTGGCCTCATAGAAAGAGTTTGGGAGTCTTCCCTGTTGTTGGATTTTTTGGAATAGGTTGAGAAAGATCGGAGGTAGTTCTTTAAATGTTTTGTAGAATTCATTAGTGTAGCCATCTGGTCCAGGGCTCTTGTGCTTTGCGAGATTTTTGATTATTTCTTCTATTTCACTAGTTGTTATTGGTCTATTCAGGCTTTCTGCTTCTTCTGGATTAAGTTTTGGAAGATTACACAAATCCAGAAATGGGACCATTTCACCCAGGTTGTCATATTTCTTGTCATATAGTTGTTTGTAAAGATTTCTTACAATTTTTTGTATTTCTGAAGTATCAGTTGTGATTTCTCCTCTGTCATTTCTGATTTTGTTTATTTGGATCTTCTCTCTCTTTTTCTTGATGAGTCTGGTGAAAGATAGTCAATTTTGTTTATTTTTTAAAAGAACCAGGTCCTAGACTTATTGATTTTTCTGATTGTAGTTTTAGTCTTTAAGTTATTTAATTCTGCTCTGATTTTGATTATTTCTTTCTTTCTAATTGCTCTGGGCTTTGTTTGTTGTTGCTGCTCTAGTTCTTGCAGCTTTATGGTTAGGTTTTTTATATAAACTTCTTCTGTCTTTTTTATGTAGGCTTTTATTGCTATGAACTTCCATCTGAGGACTACCTTTGCTGTGTTCCATAGGTTTAGGGCTGTTTTGAATTCATTGTCATGAGTTTCCAGAAACATTCTGATTTCATCTTTGATCTCATTGTTAACCCATTCATTAGTTAAAAGCATATTATTCAGTCTCCATGAGTTAGAGTGTTTTTGTTTTTTTCCCTTGAGATTGGTTTCCAGTTTCAATCCCTTGTGATCTGAGAAGATGCTTGGTATGGTTACAATTTTCCTATGTATGTGGAGGCTTTTCTTGTGATCTAACATGTGGTCTATCTTTGAGATGTTCCATGTGCATTCGAGAAAAATGTGTACTTTGCTTCTTTGGGGTGAAAGGCTTTGTACATATTAGTTAGGTCCATTTGCTCTGGAGTGTTGTTCAATGAAACCACATCCTTGGTAATTTTTCGTTTGGAAAATCTGTCCATTGTTGATAATGGGGTATTAAAATCCCTTAGTGTGTGGCTGTCTATAGTCTTCTTGAAGTCCTCCAATTTTTCCTTATATATTTTGGAGCTCCTATGTTGGGTGTATGTATGTTTACCATAATTATACCTTCATGATGGATTATTCCCTTAAGTATTATGAAATGTCCTTCTTTATTTCATTTTATGGCCTTCATCATAAAATCTATTTTGTCTGAAATAAGTATTGCTAATCTAGCCTTTTTTCTTTCTTTTTAATTTTATTGTTGTTGTATTACATCTATCCCCCTTTTGCTCCCCTCTGTCCCCCTCCCCACCCACCCATTCCCCCCAAAGTCAA
>PVIW01015178.1:0-20675 GCA_004026585.1 Noctilio leporinus | reverse complement strand
ATATGAATACAGTGAATAGGCCTTCAGTGGTCAGGGGGAAAGGGGTTGGGGGGAGGGG
This sequence comes from Noctilio leporinus, assembly GCA_004026585.1. Taxonomy (NCBI): domain Eukaryota; kingdom Metazoa; phylum Chordata; class Mammalia; order Chiroptera; family Noctilionidae; genus Noctilio; species Noctilio leporinus. The sequence continues at coordinate 20,617 of PVIW01015178.1, read as the reverse complement.
GCAGGCAGAGGCAAGGAAGGGGAGCAGCTTAGACAAGAACCTAGTATAAAGGAACCATGGACAACAGGTGGGATTGACTTTGGGGAGAATGGGTGGGTGGGGAGGGGGACAGAGGGGAGCAAAAAGGCGATGGATGTAATACAACAACAATAAATTTTTTTTTAAAAAATGACAACAACAATAAAAATTTTAAAAAATGAAAGACTGCTAAATGAAATAGAGGCAAGCAAAATATCAGACATGAAATTCAAAATAACAATGATAGAGAAGCTCAATGAGCTCAGCAAGCTCAAAAAACAAATAAACCAACAAAACTACAATGAACTCCAGGGGAACTACAGAGATTTTCATGAAAGGTACAGCAACTTACCAAGAACTACATCAGCATTAAAAAGGGCATAGAAACTTTTAATAAGAACCAGACAAAAATGAAGAATACAATTTCTGAATTGACAAACACAATAGAAGGAATCTAAAGCAGTGTAGAGGAATTAGAGGATTAGATCAGTGAGCTGGAGGACAATGTAAGAAAATTCCCAGATGGTGCAACAAAATGAAAATAGGCTAGAAAGAATGAATGGGTTAACAGAGCTGCAGGACAACATGAAACATAATAATATTCATATCATAGGGATAACAGAAGGAAAAGAAGAGCAAGGGATAGAAAACGTGTTTGAAGAGTAATAACAGAAAACTTCTCTAACTTGGTGAGAATAGAAGTCATGCAAGTTCAGGAAGCACAGAGGGTCCCAATGAAGATGAACCCAAACAGGCTCACTCTAAGACACTTAATTGAAATACCAAATATCAAAGATAATGAGAGAGTACTAAAAGCAGCAAGACAGAAACAACTAATAACATTTAAGGAGACTTTGACAAGGCTATCAGCTAATACATCAACAGAAAAACTACAAGCCAAAAGGAAATGGCAAAAAATATTTTAAGCAATGAAAAACAAAGGCTACTTTACCCAGCAAGGCTCTCATTCAAAATAAATGATGAAATAAGGAGTTTTCTACACAAAAGAAGGCAAAGATAAATACATCTTCACTAACCCAGCATTGCAAGACATACTTAAAGTTCTGCTTAAAGATGAAGAAACAAAGAAAGACATAGAGGAACACAGCTACTAGAGGGAAAAGTGACAGTAAGTAAATACTTGTCAATAATAATCTTAAATATAAATGGTTTAAATGCACCTATCAAAAGATATAGGTTAGCTGAATGAATAAGAAAACATAACCCACATATATGCTGTCTTCAAGAGACCCACTTCAGAACAAAAGATCAACAGAAACTGAAAGTGAAGGGGAAGAAAAATATATTTCAAGCAAGTAGACACACAAAAAAATGCTGGGGTGGAAATACTTACATAAGACAAAATAGATTTCACAACAAATGTCATAAAAAGAGGAAAAGGGCCCTGGCTGGTATGGCTTAGTGGATTGAGCACTGACCTGCAAACCCAAGGGTCACTGATTTGATTCCTAGTTAGGGCACATACCCAAGTTGCAAGCCAAGTCTCCAATCAGGTCCCCAGGTGGAGGCAGGTGAAAGGAAACCATATATTTATGTTTCTCTTTCTTCCTCCCTTCCCTCACCTCTTTCCAAAACACTAAAATCTTGAAAAAGAGAGAGAGAGAAAGAAGGACATTTCATAATACTAACAGGAACAATCCACCAAAAAGATAGATCTTTTGTAAACATGTATGCACCCACCAAAAAGCACCCAAATGTATAAGAAAAATCTTGAATGACTTAAATTCAATGGCAACACACTCACAGTAGGGGATTTTAACATCCCATTGTCAAAAATGAACAGATCTCACAACAAAGAAATATCAAAGATATTGTGGCATTGAACAACACTCTAGAACAAATGAACTTAATTGATAGATACACAGCTTTTTACTCCAAGAAGCAAAATACACGTTCTTTTCAAATGCTCATAGAACATTCTACAAGATAGAGCACATGGTAGGACATAAAACAAGTCTCAATAAATTCTAGAAAATAGAAATTGTGTCAAGCATCTTCTCAGATCACAATGGCTTGAAACTAGAAACCAACCTCAGGAAAATATCCCTAAAACATTCAAATTCATAGAGAATGAATAATATGATATTAAATAATGAATGGGTTAATAATATTAAGGAAGAGATCAAAAATTTTCTGGGAAAAAATGAAAATGAACACACAACAGCCCAAACTTATGGGACACAGTGAAGGCAGTCCTGAGAGGGAAGTTCATAGCAATATAGACCTACCTAAAAGGACAAAAGAATCTCAAATAAACAACCTAACCATAAAGCTACAAGAGCTAGGGAAACAACAAAAATCTAAGCACAAAGCAAGCAGCAGGAAGGGAATAATCAAAATGTGAGCACAATTAAATCACATAGAGACTAAAAGAACAACAAAACAGATTAATAAATCCAAGAGTTGGTTCTTTGAAAAAATAAACTAAATAGTCAAGCCTTTAATCAGATTCATCAAGAAAAAAAAAGAGGACCCAAATAAATAAAATAAGAAACAGAAGAGGGGAAAATCACAACTGATACCACAGAAATACAAAAATTGCAAGAAATTGCTACAGACAACTAAATGACAAGAAATTTGACAACCTTGGTGAAATGGACAAATTTCTAGAAACATATAGTCTTCCAAAACTGAAGCAAAAAGAAGAAATCCTGAATAGACCAATGACAACTAGTGAAATTGAAGCAGTAATCAAAAAATTCCTGGTACACAAAAGCTTCAGAAGGCTACCCAGGTGACTTTTACCAAACATTTAGGGAAGAACTAATTCCTATCCTTCTCAACCTATTCCAAAATATCTAAGAAGAGGGAAGACTCCCAAACTATTTCTGTGAGGCCAGTATTATTCTAATCCCAAAATCAGGTCAAGGCACAACAAAGAGATAAAACTACAGGCTAATATTGCTGATAAACTTAGATGCTAAAATCCTAGACAAAATATTTACAAAAGGGATACAGCAACACATTAAAAAGATCATACACCATGACAGTGTGGGATTTATCTCAGGGATGCAAGATGGTATAACATTTGCAATCAATAAACATAATACACTGGGGGGAATGGGTGGGTGGGGAGGGGGACAGAGGGGAGCAAAAAGGGGATGGATGTAATACAACAACAATAAAATTTAAAAAATAAACATAATACACCATATAAACAAACTAAAAGACAAAAACCATATGATCATGTCAATAGATGCCAAAAAATTGATAAAGTACAGTACCCATTTATGATTTAAAAAAAAAAAAAAAAAAAAAGCTCTACAAAATGGGAATAGAGGGAGCATACCTCAATATAATCAAGGCCATATATGAGAAACCTGCAGCCAACATCATAGTCAATGGGCAAAAACTGAAAGTATTCCCTTTAAGATCAGAAACAAGACAAGGGTGTCCATTCTCTCCACTTCTATTCAACATAGTTTTTGATGTTCTAGCCACAGAGATCAGACAAGGAAAAGGAATCAAAGGCATACAAATCAAAAAGGAGGAAGTAAAACTGTCATTGTTTGCAGATGACATGATAGTATCCACAGAAAACCATATAGACTCCATCAAAAACTACTCCACCTAATTAGTGAATCTGGCAAATTAGCTAGATACAAAGTCAGTATCCAGAAATCCAAGGCATTTCTATACACCAGAGATAGAAACATCAGAGATAGAAACTAGAAAAAAGTCTCATTTACTGTAGCAACAAGAAAAATAAAGTAACTAGGGATAAACTTAACCAAGGAGGGAAAAGACTTGTACTCAGAAAACCACAGAGCACTGAAGAAAGAAGTCAACATACAAATAAATGGAAGCATATATAATGTCCATGGATGGGAAGAATTAACATCATTAAAATGGCCATTCTATCCAAAGTAACTTATAGACTTAATGCACTTCTTATTAAAATACCAACAAAATATTTCACAGATTGGGAACAAATAATTCAAAAATTTATATGGAGCTGCAAATGAACATGAATAGCCACAGCAATCTCAAGAAGAAAGAACAAAGTTGAAGGAATCACAATATCTGATATCAAACTATTACAAGACCACTGTAATCAAAATAGTCTGATACTGACATAAGAATACACATATAGATAAATGGAACAGAATAGAGAGCCAAGAAATAAACCCAGGACTCTATAGTCAATTAATATTCAACAAGGGCAGCAGGAGCATAAAATGGAAGGAAAATAGCCTCTTCAACAACTGGTGTTGGGGGAACTGGACAGGAACATACAAAACAATGAAACTAGACCACCAACTTACACTATACACCAGAATAAACTCAAGATAGATAAAAGACTTAAACATAAGCTATGCTACCATAAAAGGACCTAGAGGAAAACAAAGGCAGTAAAGTTTCAGATATCCTACACACCAATATTTTTCCTAGGGTAAGGAAAATAAAGGAATAAATAAACAAATTAAACTAAAAAGTTTCTGCTCAGAAAAAGGAAATGCCAGCAAAATGAAAAGGGAACCAACTGTATGGGAAAATATATTTGTTAATGATAACTCAGACAAGGGTTTGATCTCCAAAATATATAAAGAAGTTATACAACTCAACATGATGAATGAAGACTGACAACCCAATTAAAAAATGGGCGAAGAACCTGAACAGACACTTCTCCAAGGAGAACGTACAAAGAAATAATGTTCAACATTACTAGCCATCAGAGAAATGCAAATTAAAACCACAATGAGATACCACCTCACACTTGTCAGAATGGCAATCATTAACAAATCAATAAACAAGTGCTGGCAAGGATGTGGAGAAAAGGGAATCCTGTAGCATGGTTGGTGAAAATGCAGACTGGTACAGCCAGTATGGAAAATAGTGAATTTCCTCAGGAAACCAAAAGTGGAACTGCCTTTTTACCCACTAATTCCACTACTTGTATTATAATCAAAGAACCCTGAAACACCAATTCATAACCAATACACCCCTATGTTCATAGCAGCACTATTCACAATAGCCAAGTTCTGGAAACAGCCTAATTGCCCTTCAGTGGATGAATGGATCTAAAAACTGGTACATTTACACAATGGAGTACTATTCAGAAGAAAGAAAGAAGTCTTACCTACTGCAACAATATGGATGGAACTAATGAGTATTATGCTTAGTGAAATAACTCAGGCAACAAAAGACAAATACCATGTGATCCCAACATGAAGTACAGTGAAAAAAGAAATTTTAGGGGGTGGAGGAGTAGGGGGAGCTACACCAATCTCCTCCCAGGACCAATCTGGAATTACAACTTAATTGGGAGAAAATCACCTGGAATAACCAACAGAGCACCAGCTAGAAAGAAGCCTTATAATCACAGACAGAACAGAAAAATCCACTTCTTCATAACATGACTGCAGCATCTGAGTCTGATAGCTGATCACAGATTCATTGGATTACAACCAAATCATTCTTTCCCACCCAGTGATACCTGAGCCTGTCAGCTGATCACAGATTCATTGGATTACAACTGAATTAATTGGCCCTGCTGAGCAGTACCTAAGATGACCACTGACCACAAACTAAATTACAACAAAACTAATCAGTCCTTCACAGCTGTACGTATACCTGATAGTTGAGCACAGATTAATTGGATTAAAAACCGAAGAGCACATACAAAGACAGTGGATCTCTGGTTGGCTCCAACAGGCTGACTAGGCCCAGACTGTGGAATGATCTGATGTCACCAGAGGTGGATCCAGGAATTTAAGAAAGTGCACCTCTACACCCCAGAAGGTCACACCACAAAGACAAGAACTCAAAAAAGCTCAATCTAAAAAGCAAAAGCAAACAAGAAGAGCCACCCAAAATGGGAAGAAAAAGAAACAGTTCAACACCAAAAGGAAAGGAGGAATCCCCAGAAAGACCACTAAATGAAATAGAGGCAAGCAAATTATCAGATATGGAATTCAAAATAATGATAATAGAGAAGCTCAATGAACTCAGTGAGCTCAAAGAAAAGTACAAACTCCTCCAGGGGAACTATGAAGAAATTGAGGAAAGCTACAAGAAACTTACTGAGAACTACACCAGCATTACAAAGGACACATAAACCATCAATAAGAGCCAGGAGGAAGTGAAAAATACCATTTTTGAATTGAAGAATGAAAAGGTTTTAAGAGACCTGTAGGACAACACAAAACACATTAATATCTGTAACATAGGGATGCCAGAAAGAGAAGAGAAATAAGGGATAGAAAACCTGTTTGAAAAGGTAATGATGGAAAACTTCCCAAACTTGATGAGTGAAAATGTCCCTCAAGTTCAGAAAGCACAGAGGGCACAATGAGGATGAATCCAAACAGATCCACTCTAAGACACACCATAATTAAAGTGGCAAATTTCAAAGACCAGGAGAGAATCCTAAAAGCAGCAAAAGAGAAACAGCTAATTACATATAAGTAGCTTCCAATAAGGTTATCAGCTGATTTCTGATTAGAAACACTACAAGCCAGAAGGGAATGGGAAAAAAAAATATTCCAAGTAATGAAAAACAAAGGCCTGCAACCAAGAATATTCTACAAAGCAAGGGTCTCATTCAAAATGGATGGTGAAATAAGGAGTACCCTAGACAAAAGAAGGCTAAAAGAATACATCTCCACCAAAGCAGCATTACAAGAGATGCTAAATAGTCTGCTTTAAAAATATGAAGAAACAGAAAGAGACAGAGAGCAACACAGGTACAAAGGGAGAAAATGTCAATGAATAAGTATCTGTCAATAATAACTTTAAAGATAAATGGATTAAATGCACTAATCAAAAGAAGTAGGGTAGCAAAATGGAAAAGAAAAGAACCCATCTATATGCTGTCTACAAGAGACCCACCTCAGAACAAAAGATCAGAACAGACTGAAAGTGAAGGGAAGGAAAAATATATTTTAAGCAAATGGACATGAGAAAAAGGCTGGGGTAGCAATACTTAGTTCAGGCAAAATAGATTTTATAATCAAGGACATAAAAAGAGTAAAAGAATGACATTTCATAATACTTAAAAATTTTTATTCAGTGCATACAGCTTAATTTGATACAGCATGGGTGTGAGGAGTCCCCAGTTAAGGCAACCTTGGGGTAAGGCCCTTTTCTAGTCAGATAGCTCTTCTACACTCTGGCCTTTGGTATTTCAGCTACAGCCAGAGATATGCAGTCTGCAGTCTTCAATGGAAAGGAAATTATTCTCTCAAATGCAGAGTGAAGCTGACTTATATAGGCCCAGCTCCTGATTGGTCCATCCTCATGCAAATGAGCATTCCAAATCCTCACACTTTGGCCCAAAAAAGCAATGTCCTCTTTGGTCAGAATGGAGCCATTTTGATTGGTCAGTAAAGATGTTCATTGTGATATAGCTGGATAGCTCTGATTGGACAGAGGCCTCAGTCCTATTGGTTGAAAATACGATTCTAGGGACCCCTTTAATAATGGCTGGTTCAGATGGCAGGAACACAGTGCAGGCAAGCAGTTTAGCACTGATTTCTCTGTGAAATGTGTTTTGCATGATAAGAAGTCCCTGTTTATAAACAGCTACTAGGCTCTACTTTTAAATTTGAGCCCAGAAATCCTCCTTGATAGATATTTTCTTTTTCAGGGTCTACATGCTAGTGGGGAAATGTTCTCTCCTGGATACCTAATAGGTAAGAGAGGATACATATGGTAAGGTGTGTTACAGAGGTATTTGTACTGAATACCTGTGACTATCCTACTGTCCTCTATGAATATACTGAGGGGCATTAAAATAGAAACCTGATTCATCTTTGTTCCCACCTACTCTTTAGCATATGTATTCCATACAGTACTAAATGAATATTGGTTGCATGAGCCAAAGTTATTCAAGACAAGAGACTGAGTGATAGGGGACGATCCAGAAAACTGTGGTAAAAAAGACTCTGGTCATAGTAACTCATCATGAAAACAGCATAAAAATTCAACAAGCTGAGGAAGTCATGGTCTGACCCTGGATATAGAGGTTCTGATTCTACCAGCCCCTAAATTACGCCTTAACAAAGGAGCAGGAAGCATGTTTTTATTTAACTCATCAGGCTCTGTATCATGTGAACATTCCACCCTGGTTCTGACATACCAGACCTAGAAATTGGTGACCAAGTTTGAGAATATGCATATAAGTAAGGAAAATATAATAACAGGACTCATTTTTGCACTTACAGCTTTTGAATCTCTTCTTTCTGAGTGCTGTAGTCTTACATTCTTTGGCATGTATGAGATAATAAGAATAATGACATCTTCCTATGAGAGTCTCTTCAGTTGTACACTTTTTCTGATTACATGATAAACATTTTTTCTGTTCTCTCTCATAATTTTCTTAAATGCAGATTTTATTTTTATTAAAGTAAAGAAGCTAGCATAAAAATTGGCCATAAATTGACATCATTTTATACTTATATTAAATTTTTTCTAAGAAAAGTTTTTATTGTTTTATTACAATTGTTTCATTTCCCCCCCATTGTTCTCCCCTGACCCACTCTTCATGTCCCCTCTCCCACAGTCAATCTCCACCTTGTCGATGTTCATGGATCCTTCACAGTAGTTCCTCAAATAAACCCTTCCCCGACTTTCCCCTCTAGTCACCATCATTCTGTCCCACCTTTTTTTCATATCTCTGGTTCTCTTCTGCTCATGTGTTAATTTTGTTCATTATTCTCCTATATGAAGTGAGATCATATGGTATTTGTCTTTTGGTGCCTGGCTTATTTCACTAAGCATAATGTTCTCCAGTTCCAATCATGCTATTGCAAAAGGTATTAAGTTCCTTCTTTCTTTCTGCTATGTATTATTCCATTTGTAAATGTACCAGTTTTTTTGTTTTTTGTTGTTTTTTTTTATCCATTTATCCACTGATGGGCACATAGGTTGTTTCCAACACTTGGTTATTGTGAATAGCACTGGTATGAACATAGGAGTTCATAGGTTCTTCTGAATTAGTGTTTCAGGATTCTTCATGTATAATCCTAGCAATGGAATCACTGGGTCATGAGACAGTTCTATTTTTAGTGTTTTGAAGAAATTCCATACTGTTTTGCATAGTGGCTGTCCCAGAATGCATTCCCACCAGCAGTACAGTAGGATTCCCTTTACTCCACATCCTCACCAGCACTTGTTGTTTGTTGATTTGTTGATGATGGCCATTCTGACCGGTGTGAGGTGGTGTCAAGTCCTGGCACTTTGAGCTTCAGACCAGTAGATTCTGATAGTGGGCAGGCCACTGGCCTGGTGATAAACACGAACTTATGTGGAGCTTTCAGGAGATTTGGCATGCTTTATTGCAAGTGGCAGCAGGCTAACAACTATAAGTCCAGGCGGCTCTCAAGGATGTCAGCATTCTACACATGTTTTGTCCATCCTGTACAACAGTGGTGTGCACTATCTCATAGCAGGGGCATCTTATATACGTACATCTTGGAACAAAGGAAGCACTCACTATACACACTAGAACAAAGGGGCAGTACATCCAAAAGCAATATTTGTCTATTCGAGGCCACTATAGTGGCTATTCCTAGACTCAGTGTTCTGGGACTCTGGGATAAAATTCGGTTTAAGGCCCCAGCAGAAGGGGCAGTCATATACAGAGAATAGGGAACGAGTACCCCCATCCTGACAGGTGGTATCTCATTGTGGTTTTAATCTCTCTGATGGTTAGTGATGTTGAGCATTCTTTCATATGCCTATAGGCCCTTTGTATGTCCTCCTGGGAGAAGTGTCTGTTCAGGTCCTTTGACCATTTTTTAATTGGGTTGTCTGTTCCCTTGTGTTAAGTCATATAAATTCTTTATATATTTTGGAGATCAAATCCTTGTCCGGTGTGTCATTGGCAAATGTTTTCCCATATAGATGTTTCCCTATTTAGTTTGCTAATGTTTTCTTTAGTGGAACAGAAACTTTTTATCTTGATGTAGTCCCATTTGTTTATTTGTTCTTTATTTCCCTTGGCCTGGGAGAAGTATCAGTGAAAATATTGCAGCGTGGGATATCTGCAATTATTCTGCCTATGTTTTCCTCTAGGAGTTTTATAGTGGCATGGCTTATTTTTAAGTCTTTTATCAGTTTTGAGTCTATTCTGGTGTATGGCGTAAGTTGGTGGTCTAATTTAATTTTTTTAAATATTCTTGTCCAATTCTCCCAACACCACTTATTGAAGAGGCTATCTGTGCTCCATTTAATGCCCCTTCTCCTTTTATCAAGTATTAGTTGTCCATAGACTCCTGGATTTATTTCTGGGCTCTCTATCCGGTTCCATTGATCTATATGTCTGTTCTTATGCCAGTGCCAGACTGTTTTGATTACTATGGTATTGTGAGTTCTTCTACTTTGTTCTTTCTCAAGTTTGCTGGGCTATTCAGTCTTGTTTGGGGCTCCATATAAATTTTTAAAGTATTTGTTCTAGGTCTGGGGAAATATGACATTAGTATTCTAATAGGGATTGCATTAAATCTGTAGATGACTTTTGGTAGTATGGACATTTTTATGATGTTAATTCTTCCCATCCATGAACATGGTATATGCTTCCATTTATTTGTATCTTCCTTAATTTTTTTCTTCAGTGTTCTGTAGGTTTCTGAGTACAGGTCTTTTATCTCCTTGGTTAAATTTATTCCCAAGTACTTTATTTTTCTTGCTATAGTAAGTGTGATTTGTATTCTAGCTTATTTCTCTGATGTTTCATAGTATATAAAAATGCCTTTGATTTCTGGATATTGACTTTATATTCAGCTATTTTGACAGATTAATTTATTAGGTTGAGTAGTTTTTTAGTGGAGTCTATAGGGTTTTCTATGTACACTATTATGTCATTGCAAACAATGACACTTTTACTTCCTCCTTTCCAATTTGGATGCTTTTGAGTCATTTTCCTTCCCTGATCACTGTAGCTAGACCCTCCAAAACTATGTTGAATAGAAATGGAGAGAATGACACCCTTGCCTTTTTCCTAATCTTAAGGGAAAGGCTTTCAGTTTTTGCCCATTGAGATCAACTCAACCTGTTGGCTGCAGGTTTCAGGTATATGACCTTTATTATGTTGAGGTATGCTCCCTCTATTCCCATCTTGCTGAGTTTTTTTTTTTTTTTTAATCATAAATGGCTACTATACTTTATCAAATTCATTTTTCGCATCTATTGGTATAACCATATGGTATTTGTCTTTCATTTTGTTTATGTAGTGTATTATGCTTATTGATTTGTGAATATTGTACCATCCTTGCATCACTGGGATGAATCCCACTTGATCATCATGTATGATCTTTTTAATGTATTGCTGGGTATGGTTTTCCAGTGTTTTGTTGAGGATTTTGATACTTATGTTCATCAGTGATATTGGCCTGTACTCTTCTTTCTTTGTCATGTCTTGACAAGATTTTGGGAATAAAAAACTCATAGAAATAGTTCAAAAGTCTTCCCTCTTCTAGGATTTCTTGGAAGAGAAGGATAGGGGTTAGTTCTTCCCTAAATGTTTGGTAAAATTTACCTGGGTAGCCATTGCCATCTGGTCTGGGGCTTCAGTGTTCCAGGAGGAAATTAACTGCTTTAATTTCACTAGTCGTTATTGGTCTATTCAGATGTTCCACTTCTTGCTTTTATATTGGAAGATTATATGTTTCCAGATATTTGTCCATTTCACTCAGGTTGTCAAATTTTTTGTTGTATAGCTGTTCATAGTAATTTCTTACAACCCTTGGTATTTCTGTAGTATCAGTTGTGGTTTCTCCTTTGTTGTTTCTGATTTTATTTATTTGGGTTCTCTTTTTTTCTTGATAAGTGTGGTTAAAGGTTTGTCAATTTTGTTTATATTTTCAAAGAACAAGCTCCTGGGATTATTGATCTTTTGAATTTTTTTTTGTTTGTTTGTTTCTAAGTTATTTAATTCTGCTCTGGTCTTGATTATTTCCTTCCTTCAGCTTGCATTGTGATTTTTTTTGTTATTGTTTCTCTAGATCTTGTAGGTTTATGGTTAGGTTGTTTATTTGAGATTATTCTGGTTTGTTTTTGTTTTTTTAGGTAGGTCTGTATTGCTATGAACTTCCCTCTCAGGACTGCCTTTGCTGTGTCCCATAGGTTTTGGGCTATGTGTTCATTTTCATTTGTTTCCAGAAATGTTTTTACTTCATCCTTGATCTCATTGTTATCTCAATTATTATTCAATAGCATATTATTCAGCCTCCATGAATTTGAATTTGTGGGGTTTTTTTTTCCTTGAGGTTGGTTTCTAGTTTCAAGCCATTGTGATCTGGGAAGATGCTTGATATAATTTAAATATTTTGAATTTGTGGAGACTTGTTTTGTATCCTACCATGTGGTCTATGTTTGAGATAGTTCCATGCGCATTTGAAAAAAAAAAAAAGCATATTTTGCTTCCTTGGAGTGAAAAGTTATATATATTTAACTGATATATCTCATATATAATATTAACTTATATATATATATATAAATTAAATTTATTTCATCTGGAGTGTTGTACAATGCCATAATATCCTTGGTGTTTCTTTGTTTGGAAGATCTGTCCTTTGTTGACAATGGTGTGTTAAAGTCCCCTACTATGAGTGTGTTGTTCTCTATATCCTTCTTGTAGTTCTCCAAAATTTTTCTTATATAACTGCGTGCTCCTATATTGGGTCCTATATTGGGTATGTTTACAAGAGCTATGTCTTCTTGATGAATATTTCTTTTAAGTATTAGGAAATATGCTTCTTTGCCTTTTTTGATGGCCTTTGTTGTAAAGTCTCTTTTGTCTGATGTGAGTATTGTTACCCTAGTATTGTTGTTTTTTTGTGTGTCCATTTGCTTAAAATATTTTTTTCCCTTTCTTCACTTTTAGTCTGTGTAGGTTTCTTGTTCTGATGTGGGTTTGTTGTAGACAGCATATACGTGGTCCCTGTATTCTTATCCATTCAGCGACCCTATGTCTTTTGATTGGAGCATTTAAACCATTTACGTTTAAGGTTATTGTTGATAGGTACTTATTCATTGTGATTTTTCTCTTTGTATCTCTGTCTGTCTGTCTGTCTCTCTCTCTCCCTTCCTCTTCTTTTAGCTGACTGTTAACATCTCATGCATTGCTTTTTAGGTGGTAATATATTCGTTTAGCTTCCTTTTGTCTTGGAAACTTTATTTCACCTTCTATTTTGAATGAGGGCCTTGCTTGCTAGAGTATTCTTCATTGGAGGCCTTTCTTTTTCAATATTTGAAATATTTTTTGCCATTCTCTTCTGAATTGCAATGTTTCTGTTGAGAAATCAGCTGATAGCCTTAATAGAGCTCCCTTGTATGTTATTAACTTTGTTTTATGATGCCTTTAGGATTCTCTCTTTTTATCTTTTTTTTTTTAAGATTTTATTTCATCATTTTTAGAAGGAGGGGAAGGGAGAGAGGCAGAGAGGGAGAGAGACATCAATGTATGGTTGCATTCCACCTGCCTCCAGCCACAGACCTGACTGGAGACCTGGTTTGCAACCTGGTTATGTACCCTAGCTGGGGAATCGAACCTGCGACCTTTGGGTTCGCAGGCCAGTGCCTTATCCATTGAACCACCAGCCAGGGCTCTCTTTTCATCTTTTAATGTTGTCATTTTAATTATGATATGTCTATATGTAGATACTGTCTGAGAGAACAAATATACATACATAGAAAAGCTATAGGAAGGAAGTTGAGTTAGAAAAAATAGTGAAAAGAAAAGAATAAAAATAGGAACCCAGTAAGTGAATAAGTTTCATGACAGCACTATCAACAATGTATGAGCTATAATTACTATAGGTAGGATGGGAGCATGAGGTAAAGAAGAGAGAAAGAGCAATTAAGAGATGTAGGGAGAAAAGGGAAGTGATTTTGAGGTGGTATAGGGTGAACGATTACTAAGAGTGAGGCCTTGGGTCTGGTCTGGAACAGGGAAAGACTCAAATTGGAAGTGAACAAAGGAAAAATATGATGGAAGGTATAATTGAAGCAGGGTGGGGGATGCTAAGCTTTGAGGTCTGAAATCCCAGAATAGTGAACATTTATAAATGAATTTGTAAAGATGTTGCACCTTCCTCCTTATCCACCTTCAATGAGCACTAGTTGGTCAAGTCAGAGAGAGGACAAGTGTACAGGGTGCATGCGACAAATGGGCAATAACTTTGCATCTCCTTATTTTACGTGTTTCTTATTAATTTTGAAAAACTATGTTTCTAAGGTTATAATTTAACATCATTGTTCCAGATATAAAATATTAAATTTTGGGAGCAACTGTCATATTGAAGGTATAAAATGTTAGAGCAACCATAATTTCTGGACTACATGCAGGGTGAATAAACTGCTAAGGAAATTGTGGACTTCAATAACATCCCTTTATGTACAGTGGACAATGTGAAGAAGGTGTATGATGCTGATCCTGATGTTGCCACACCAGCAAGGAAAATGCATAAGATTTGCAAAGATTGCACAAGTCCAGATATTGTACACAGTATCCAGGAGATCATCAATGAAAATCAAGGGAAGTCAGTGTGCTCCATAGCAAGAGAACTGCAGATGTTGGATGTAATGATTTGCAAGATTATTGCTGAAGATATCAGACACAGGTCATATGTAGAAGAGGCCAGTTTATGACACAGCACACAAAGGAAAGGCACTTTTTAAAATAACTTTTAGAGACACAGAAAGGGAGAGATGCAGAGAGGGAGAGAGACATCAATGTATGGTTGCCTTTCACCTGCCTCCAGCTATGGACCTGGCTGGAGACCTGGCTTGCAACCTGGTTATGTGCCCTGGCAGGGGAATCAAACCAGCAACCTTTGGGTTCATAGGCCAGCACCTTTTCCACTATGTCACCAGCCAGGGCAGGAAAGGCACTTTGAAAAAGCAAGGAAACTGCTAACAAAATTGAACACTTCCCCCGCCCCTGAAAAAACCCTCTGATTTTCTTCTCTGATGCAAAGAATTCTCAGCAGGACCAAATAGTCAACAAAAGAAATAACAGGTGGCTCTGTGAGAATCTTAATGAAGTCCCAACTGTCATGAAAATGAAATTTCCTGCTACAGTGATGGTGTTAGGTGTTGACAGCAATGCAAGAGATATTATGACCCCATATTTGTTTTTTCTATAAGGGTTGAAGGTGACTGCTGATATTTATCTTAATGTTTTGGGAGAAGTAGTTGTGCCATGGATGAAGCAAGTTGCAAATGGATGTCATTTTATCTTCCAACAAGATGATGTACCAGCACATAATGCCAAAAAGGTGCAAGAATTTCTCAGTGTCAATGTTCCTGAATTCTGGTCAAAAGAAATCTGGCCACCTAGTTCACCAGATGCAAATCCTTTAGACTATTATGTACCCAGAATTTGTGAGAGAGAAATTAATAAACCACCTTATTCCAATAGTTTGTTAATGCTAAGATTGAAAACATTATGATACGCATGGATAAAGAAAAGTTAATTAAAGTTTGCTCAAGATTCCAAAGTTGAATTGACTCTGTTATTGCAGCAAATTGAGGCTTTTTTGAACAATTAAAAAAATAATGACTATGTTTATGTATTTACATATAAGGATAAATTTATTTCAAAGCAAAACTTTTTGTGGTATGTTATTTTACTACAATTTTCCCACTTTATTGCATGCACCCTGTGTTCTATGAACAGAAAAAAAGAATTTGTGGTACCTAATAACAAAAAAAAAATGGTTTTAAGGGGCTGGAGAGTGGAGAAATACTTAGAGTGAGGAATGGGAATGAGTCATAGCAGGAAAGAACATAGACTTTAAAACAAAAATAAGAAGAAATCTGGTGGTTAAATGGATTGAGAGAGGGATGGAGTAAAATATGTGATTTGAGGCATACTATAATATAAACACTCAACTTAAAATGCACTAACTGTGAGGACTAGAAATGGCTATTAAAAAGAATATGTTGGGCCCTGGCTGGTGGCACAGTGGATAAGGTGCTGGCCTGTGAACCCAAAGGTTGCTGGTTCAATTCCCCAGCCAGGGCACATAACCAGGTTCCAAGCCAGGTCTCCAGCCAGGTCTGTGGCTGGAGGCAGGTGAAAGGCAACTATACATTGATTCTTCTCTCCCTCTCTGCCTCTCTCCCTTCCCTTCTCTCTGGAAATAATAAATAAAATCTTTTTTTTAAAAAAAAAGGATATGTTGGGAATTAATTATTCATGTAAAAGATCTCAGTGTAAAATAGGTGCTTGAGATAAGCAGTGATTTATTCCCTGTGTCTGCCTGTTTTTTGTTTGTTTGTTTGTTTTTTAATCAAGTCTCTCCGTAATCTGTAGTCAGGCTTAAGCACCTTGTGGGGCAGAGCCTAGCAATTTGGAGTCTGTCACAGTCAGGGCTGGTTCAAAATGTCATGTCCCCACTAGGCTGAGCCTCCAGCAGCCAAGTTCTATTGCCCCATTGCTGGTTTAGTGGGAGGTGGCCAGCTTCCTTCCTGTGTGGGTTTCATGCTGCCAGCTCCATGGGAGGTGGTGCACAGCCAGTTTCATGGGAGGTTGCCATTCCCTTCCATGCCGCCAGCTCTGCAGGTGGCAGCTACTCTCCAGTTTCACTCTGCTGGCTTCTGCACATTCCTGTTTGGTGCTGCTGGCTTTGGCAGCTGATGTCCTGTCTCCCACTATTGGCTCTGGCCACTGACTATTGGCTCAGTCACTGCCTCTGTGACTCTTGCATTGTTGCAAAGCTCATGCAGCCCCTCCCCTGTTGGAGCTCAACTCTTCAATCCTCCCTAGTTTGCACTTACTGCCCACACTATTTGTTGCTCAAATACCCAGTCAACCAGTGGCCTGAAGCTATCTTTAAACAGAGCCACCTTATTCTCTGGGCAAAGCCACTCCTACAGCTTTGTTTAGGTGGTCTTGACCTGCAGGCCAGGCCAGTCCTGGAACTCAGTCTCACCAATTTGCAGCTCTCTGCAATTTCTGGACCTGGCACTTTGGAATACAGTTGCTTACAATGCCAACTCTCAGGAAATTTCACCTGTCCTGTGTTCCTTATCCTATCTTACAGCTGTTTCAGCAATTGAGAAAGCCCTTAGAAATTCCCGCTACTCTGCCACCATCTTCCCTCACCTAGATTCAATTTCTTATATCACAAATGCTTCATCTTAAAATGTTCATTTATTCCCCTTGATGGTTGTAAAAAAAATGTTCATTTATTTGAAAAAGGATGATATAAAAGACTATGAAATATTGACTATGCAAAACTTTTGTGATCATGTGAATTGTAAAGGTGGCATCTGAGCATTCTTTTCCTTGAGTTCATTTTGGAGCAAGGCTTGGGGTTGAATGTGATCACATTCTTTATATCTCTATTTGGCATACTTCATTCAGATCTTTATCACAAAACACAGTATCAGTGTCTCCTGATTGTCCAGCAGCCCTCTGATTAAGCAGCAAGGATCATTTGTCCTGGTTATGGAATGATTTTGCAGTAAAGGGCAGAATTGAGTTCAGAGATATGACTCAGGGACTGGTAAAATATTGGCCCACAAATGGGTATAAGCAGCCATTTGCACTCTGGAGATTTCTGTTGTTAGCAGCTAAAAATATGCATGTAACCAAATATGCTAATTTAAGGGAAACATTTAAGTTATTTGACTACTTAGAGCTTTCTTCTTCAAAATTTTTAAAGACTTAAGTGATTTGCTATATTAATACTCTTAATTTAGCCATTTTGTCAGGGAAAAATGGGCTGGTATAACTAACAAAGTCTTTTCTTTGCAAGCCTACTGTGTGTCCACCACTATAGTTGGCAGGTAAACAAGCACAAGAACTGACTCATGCCTTCTAGTAATTTATAGTCTAATTCAACAGCTGGAAACAATTTGTTCAAGGTTATCAATGCCACAGGAGCTCACAAATAGCAGTTACTGTGTGTCCCTTATTGTGTGTGTGTTGGGGGTGGGGGGGGCGCGCAGGAACAAATAGTGGAGAAGTAGCTTCATGCCTACCAATCACAGGCCATACTGAGTCACACAGACCACTGGGGCATCTGTCATGTGCCCCTCTTACTATCATCTCAAAGGATGGGGTGGGGCCTTTAAAAAACTTTTGCTGCAAAACCTCTAGTTCCACACTTCTTCTTTCTTCTATCATGTAAAACAAGCAGATAATTTTCCACTTAGGCTTATAGCACTGGTTATAACTCAGGTATAATAAGTTGGTCTTCCCCCACACCTCACTGCTCCCGTGTATAAACCTAAATATGCATTGAAAAGCCTTATGACCTGACCCCAGTATACCTTTTCCCATGGTCTTCCCAACCACATCCCTCCCAATCCCTGTGCACCTCAGAACAAGATTATTGAAACCTCCCTTGTGCTTTTTAAAAAATCCTTACCCTAGGGTATGTTTTATCAATTTGAGAGAGGGAGGTGTGAGAGAGAAACATTGATCAGTTGCTTTCCATACATGCCCCAACTGGGAATCAAATCTGCAATCTTTTGGCCTATGGAACAATGTTCTAAACAACTGAGCTACCCAGCCAGGGCTGCCCTGCACTTTCTTTACACTACGCTTTTATGTTTACTGTCCTTTTTACCCAAAAGAGGCTTCCTTGCCATGTTCTCTTGTTGAAATCACATTTATCCTCATCCAAGCTTTAATACTCTTCACAAAATCTTCCATGACTCAATCTTTAAGCCACTGATTGCTTCCACCACATACCAATGGCATTTTGTTTTAACTTGTTTACATCACACTGTTCACATTATACCTTGACCTGAATTCTCTGTAAGCATCCTTCTCTTCCCACCAGACTCTTTGAGGGGCACAAAAATGTCTTTTTCATCTTTATATTATATCAATTTCCTACATGTTTTTTCCATAAAATACTAAATAAATATTTGTTGTGTGGCCCTATGTTACTCAATGGAAGAGATTGAGCAATGGAGAACAACGCAGAAAAAGGTGGTAAAGGAAGCTCTGGTTTTCAACATGTTCAGAAGTGCCCATGCCAAGACTTCAATGATTCATTACAATTTAAGATGCTGCTTGCTAACAACTTTCAGGTTAGCAATGATTCTTTAATAAAAACAATTATAAACAGGGCTTTGAAAGTACTGTAAATCTTCATTTAAAATTAAATGGATAACTGTCCAATTTAATGCGATCCTTTCCCTAGAACACTGCCTAACTTTTAGGTAACATACTCTGGCTCACCTCTGTACCCACCACAGCCCCAAGCTTGGAAATGGCTCAGGGTGCAGGAAAAAGGCTTGGATGACTGTATCTTTCCCTAATCTTGCCAAGCTAACTATTTGAGTTAAAAAATAAAGTCAATTAAGGCATAAGAATAAACATATAGATCAATGGAACAGAATAGAGAGCCCAGAAATTAACCCAGGACTCTATGGTCAACTAATATTTGACAAAGGGGGAAGGAACATCCAATGGAGTAAAAACAGTCTCTTCAACAGATGGTGTTGGGAGAACTGGACAGCAACATGCAAAAAGATAAAACTAGACCACCAACTTACACCATATACCAAAATAAACTCAAGATGAATAAAGGATTTAAACATAAGCAGTGCCACCATAAAAGTCCTGGAGAAAAATATAGGCAGTAAACTTTTGGATATCCTACGCAAAAATATGTTTACTGATACTTCACCAAGGGCAAAGGAAATCAAAGAACGAATCAACAAATGGGACTATATCAAATTGAAAAGTTTCTGTTCAGCTAAAGAAAATATTAGCAAAATTCAAAGGAAACCAACTGCATGGGAAAACATAATTGCCAATGATACCTCAGACAAGGGTCTGATCTCCAAAATATATAAAAAACTAATGCAACTCAACACCAGGGAGACAGACAGCCCAATTAAAAAATGGGCAAAAGACCTGAACAGACAACTCACTGAGGAAGATATACGAAGGGCCCAGAGGCATATGAAAGAATGCTCAACATCACTAGTCATCAAAGAGATGCAAATTAAAACCACAATAAGATACCACCTCACACCTGTCAGAATGGCAATCATCAACAAATCAACAAACAACAAGTGTTGGCGAGGATGTGGGGCAAAGGGAACCCTCGTACACTGTTGGTGGGAATGCAGGCTGGTGCAGCCACTGTAGAAAACAGTATGGGGTTTCCTTCAAAAACTAAAAATGGAACAGCCTTTTGATCCAGCAATTCCACTACTTGGACTATACCCAAAGAATCCTGAAACACCAATTCATAAGAATCTATGCACACCTATGTTCATAGCGGCACTATTTACAATAGCCAAGTTCTGGAAACAGCCTAAGTGCCCATTGGTGGATGATTGGATCAAAAAACTTTGGTACATTGACACAATGGAATTCTATATAGCAGAAAGAAAGAAGGAACTTGTACCCTTTGCAACAACATAGATGGAACTGGAGAGTATTATGCTTAGTGAAATAAGCCAGTCAGTGAAGGACAAATATCATATGATCTCACCCATTATGGGACAATAATGAGCAAAACTAACAACAAGCAAAACAGAACCAAGTATATGAATACAAGGAATAGGCCTTCAGTGATCAGGGGAAAAGGGGTTGGGGGGAGGGGGGAGGGGGGAGGCAGAGGCAAGAAAGGGGAGCAGCTTAGACAAGAACCTAGTATAA
>PVIW01015177.1:0-20684 GCA_004026585.1 Noctilio leporinus | reverse complement strand
CTATATAGCAGAAAGAAAGAAGGAACTCGTACCCTTTGCAACAACATGGATGGAACTGGAGAGTATTATGCTTAGTGAAATAACCCAGTCAGCGAAGGACAACTATCATATGATCACACCCATTACAGGACAATAATGAACAAAATTAACAACAAGCAAAACAGAACCAAATATATGAATACAGTGAATAGACCTTCAGTGGTCAGGGGGAAAGGGGTTGGGGGGAGGGGGGAGGCAGAGGCAAGGAAGGAGAGCAGCTTAGACAAGAACCTAGTATAAAGGAACCATGGACATGGACAACAGGTGGGATTGACTTTGGGGGGGATGGGTGGGTGGGGAGGGAGACGGAGGGGAGCAAAAAGGCAATGGATGTAATACAACAACAATAAAAAAAGAAAGAAAAATCAGAAGGGAGATCTGAATAGGGATGATATAATAGGGAATTTTCTTGAAATTGGGAAAGAGCTTAAAGGATAAATAAGAACTAGAATCAGAAAAAGTTTATGGTGTCTCTTTCTCTCACCCAATATGGAATCTACTCTTCCTGCCTCTGAACCTCAGTCTTACTCACCTAGTCTCTCTTGTGAATGTGTTAACTAGTTTGTGCTTTTTCGTACCTGTTTTAAAGTATATTCATCACTTTTGTCTTTATTTAACATTTGATAGCACCATTTGCAATATGGAGCCTGTTGGGAATGAACTGGTATATGAAAGAAAATCCATAATGCACAGCATTTTGTCTTCTCTTCTAGCATAATATTTTAGGGATCTCCCTGTTTTGCAAAGTGCACAGTAGTTTAGGATTCCTGATGTAACTTTATGTCTTACAATGTTGACCTGTTTCAGGTTCATGTGTTTTCCATCTCTGATACATTGCTGAGTGTAGGCCCCACACATTGGAGAAATTAAAATAAAACAACAAATCCAGGAAGTTATGGATTTTAGTTGAATATTATTTTTTTTCTTAAGTGTACAGTGCACTGTTTGAAATGTATTGCTGAGAGTTACTTTATACAGGTTGATCACTTTTTTTAGAGGAAAGACCTTGTTTTTGAGTTAAAACAAGGAATATAAAATAATGAAGGATGTGTAATTGATGCCAAATAAACTTTAGTCACACCAATGTCTTATTTTCCCCTTTAGGCCAGTTCTCTCTCTCTCTTTTTTTAAATTTTATTGTTGTTGTATTACATCCATCCCCTTTTTGCTCCCCTCAGTCCCCCTCCCACCCACGCATTACCCCCAAAGTCAATCCCACCTGTTGGCCATGTCCATGGTCCCAGTTCTGTTTTTAAGGTGTACATGAACAATGTTACAGTAAAAAATAAAAACAAAACCTCCTCTGTATCTATTTGTTCCCATTTGCATTGTATATTGGTTCATGAATACAATTTTTACAAAAAGAAAAATGTTTTGTAAAATACCTGTCTTCTTGCCATGACTGGTGTGGCTCAATGGGTAGAGCATCATCCTGACAATGAAACGTTGCAGATTTGATTCCTGGACAGGGCACATGCCTGGGTTGTGGGCCCAGTCTCTGGTTGAGGCACATGCAAGAGGCACCTGATCAATGTTTCTCTCTCACAATTTCCCCTCATTCTAAAAATAAATAAAACAAGTTACCTGTCATCTTAATAAAAATGTATATTAAAAATATGGGACTTCTGATCAAGATGGAGGCCTAGATAGACATGCTTTTTCTCCTCCTTACACAACTGTGAAGCATCACAACTAACTTCAAAGCAAAAAACACCCAGAAATGCCAGAAAACTGAATTGTATGGATGTCTGATAACAAAGGATTTAAGGAAGCCATATTCAGCCAGATGGGTAGAAGGGGTGGAGACAGGGAGCCAAACTGGAGAGGACACAGTGTGGGGGTGGTAACTGACAGAATGGGCTGTCCCACATTCACATGTGATGGATAAAAATCAGGAGAGATGCCTTGAGAGCAAGCAATCCCAGCCACAGGCCAGGTTGCACAGCCATGATTGCAGTGGCAGGAAAATCAAGCCTAATAACTACTGACTATGAAAACCACTGGGGTTTGGGGCAGTGGAAGAAACTGCTGGTCTCTCAGGAGAGTCTGTATAAAGGGTCCGAATGGTCCTGGAAAATACACAAACCCACCTACTCTGGGGCAACAGCTAGAAGGGCGCCAGTCACATACAGGAAAGGGGTGAAGAAACTGGAAATGGGTAAGTGCTGAGGAAGCCTCCAGCAGTCAGGCAGTGGCACTGTTCCCTCTCCAACTCCTCCCCCATGTACAAAGCCCAAAGCAGTGTAATGGACTGACCTGCTCTGGTGAATACCTAACTTAACTCACACAACTTAACCGGCATGCCAAGACGGGGAGTCAAAGCAGCTCTACTTAATCCACAGAAACAAGCACAGGGAAGCTGCCAAATTGATGAAACAAATATGGCCCAAATGAAGGAATAGAACAAAACTCCAGAAAAAGACCTAAATGAAATGGAGAGAGCAACCTATCACAGGCAGAGTTCAAACCGCTGGTGATAAGGATGCTCAGAGAAACAAACACATAAAGAAAGAAATGGAGCAACACTAAGTGAAATAAAGAAAAATCTACAGGGAACCAATAGTGAACAGAAGGTGCTGGGGTTCAAATAGATGATTTGGAACACAAGGAAGAAATAGATATTCAACTAGAACAGAAAGAAGGAAAAAGAATTAAAAAACCCCAAACAACAACAACAACAATAGGGGAGGCTTAGGAACTGCTGGGACAACTTTAAATGTATCTACACCAAATCATAGGGGTGCCAGAAGGAGAAGAGGGAGAGTAAGAAAATGAACATTCATTTGAAAAAAATAATGAAAGAAAATTTCCCTAATTGGGGGAAGGAAATAGACATCTAAATCCCAGAAAACACAGTCCCAAAAGAGTTGGACCCAAAGAGGCCCACACCAAGACACATCAGAATTAAAATGCCAACAGCTAAAGATAGAGAAACTTATTTATTTATTTTAAAAATTTTATTGTTGTTGTATTACATCCATCCCCTTTTTGCTCCCCTCTGTCCCCCTCCCCACCCACCCATTACCCCCAAGGTCTATCCCACCTGTTGTCCATGTCCATGGTTCCTTTATACTAGGTTCTTGTCTAAGCTGCTCCCCTTCCTTGCCTCTGCCTCCCCCCTCCCCCCTCCCCCCAACCCCTTTCCCCTTGACCACTGAAGGCCTATTCACTGTATTCATATATTTGGTTCTGTTTTGCTTGTTGTTAGTTTTGTTCATTATTGTCCCTTAATGGGTGAAAAGCAGCAAGAGTAAAGCAGAGAGATATCTACAAAGGAGTTCCCATAAAGACTATTAGCTGATTTCTCCAAAGAAACTTTGCAGGAAGAAGGTTACTCTATCTAGGAAAATTATCATTTAGAATGGAAGGGTAGTTTCATGCAGTGGCAGTATCATAGCCAATGAGGTTTATCTGAGGCACGGTTATTGCTAATAGAATGGAAGGGCAGATACCTTGTGCTTCCCAGACAAGGTAAAGCTAAAAGAGTTCATCATCACCAAGCCATTATTATATGAGATGTTAAAGGGGCTTATTTAAGAATAAGAAGAAGTTCAAAATTAGAACACAAATGATAACAAACTCACAACTATTAACTGAATCTAAAAAATAAAAATAAACTAAGCAGGCAACTAGAACAGGAACAAAGTCATAGATATGGAGATCATTTGGAGGGTTATCAGTGGGGAGGGTGAAGGGAGAGAATGGGGAAAAGTTACAGGGATGAAGAAGTATAATTGGTAGGTGCAAACTAGGTAGGGGATGTTAAGAATAGTAAAGGAAATGAAGAAGCCAAAGACCTTATATGCATGACTCATGGACATGAACTAAGGGACTGGGGAGGGGATTGCTGGAGGGAAGGAGGGTACTGGGCAGAGGAGAACAAAGGAGAACAATTGAGATCACTGTGATAGCATAATCAATAAAACATACTTTAAAAATATGGCTAGAGATCAACATGGGGAAGCCGCCTGTTTATTGGGCACTGGGTGATTATTTCTAGACTCAAATGGATTTAGTCCAAGGACTCTCAAAATGCAATTGCTTAATTTTAGGAAGACATTCAAATAAAATTGAAACATGTTTCATATGTGTTCTGAATTGTGTAACTAATAGAAATCTCCACAATATAGGGAAATGAACTTTATGGACAGATTAGGTAGGATCTAAATTCCAACTGCATAGCCTTAGGTGTCCCTGCTGAGTACACTGAAACATTAGGCATCTAGCTAGGCATGAGGTTTTAAGTTTTGGTAAAAGAGGAGGGAGGGAGAAACAGGTGCACATATAGCAGGATAGAAAGGAGGGAAATAGATGGGAAACGGAGGGCAGATTAGCACATGTTCCCAGCTTGACAAAAGAGCCTAACTGGAGAGAAAGCTCTGCTTTCCCAGTAAGAGCCAGGATGTAGACAGAACAATGCTCTGAGGGAATCCATGTTCTTGGGAAGGGTGGTATGTGGCACCAGTGGCTCTGATGAAGCACCTTCCTCAATGGCTTGCAAACAGTAGATGTTATAAAATGCACTTCAAAAAAAAAAAAAAAATCAAAGAACATGAACAAATTGGTTGCTAAGCTCATGCAAACCCCCTTCCAGAGAGGCATAATCATCATTTTATGGATAATTTGGAAGAGCATTAACACTATGTGCTGATGCTTAATAAAAAATGAAATAACATCAGGTTTGCATCTCTTCAAATGTTGTCAAAAACATTTGTTGTGATAAAATACAATGAGATAGCAGGGAGAACACTATCAAAGTATATCACACCTTGCTTTATGGAAGCAATGACCACATTCCAAAAATCTTCTCTTCTCTTCTCTTCTCTTATTGGTAAAGCAAAAGAATATCAAGGAAACCACCAGGAAATAAATTTTAACTTGAATGAGATTCCCCTTTTCATCTTCAAGGTTGACATTTATAAACTTAACTGGTTTCAAATTATAAATTAGTCTTCAACAGATGTACAATGCTGAGACAGAATAGATAAATACATTTAATGGCATGATGTAATTGGCTTATTTTCAATATTAGAAAAGTTTGATTTTCTACTTACATTAACATGTCATTAATTTTATATGACAAAAACATATGGATAACTTGTTTTTGTGTGTGAAATGTATAAATCATTTAGTGTTAACACTGATTGTTCCTTCCTTCCTTTGGAACAATACATTTTTGTAATAGTGTAAAAATTCATATGCACCCAAATCTGGAAGGAGATTTGTCCAAATAGCTTACTTACTAAAACAACTAACATTCTTGACTCCATCAATAATTGCTTTGTGATCCAAATTTCCTTTTATTCCAACCTATTAAAGAAGAATGAATTTTTAAAAATGAGGTAACATGTAAACATTAGTGATTTCTATTTTCAATAGCCAAAAGTAGTATGTTCCAAATGCTCACTTTTTCCCCACAGCAAGGTAAAAATAAACAAAACAAAAAAATTTAAATCAGTTAAATTTTCCATCAAGAAAAGTACATTTAAAATGTTATGATTCATTGGCTGGGAAAGAAGGGGAAGGGTTTAGTCATGGAGCTAGTGTGGACATGGGCAATGGGGTGGGGATTCGCTGTGGAAGAGGGGATGAGGTGGGTGGGGCAGGGGAGAGTAATAAGGAAAAAAATGAAACTATAATAAAACAATATATTTTTTAAAAAGTCATGATTCAGCCACTGCTGTATCATTATGATGCTCTGATTGTACAACAGGCCCAGTGGTGCATTCGGAACAGTTTGCCCAGCTGGGAGTGGCCCACCCAACAAGTGAATGTGGGAGCACAAGAGAGCCCTTTCCCTTCCCAGCCAAGGGGTTGTTGTCTTTGAAAATGACAACCAGTTATTATTCCACTTGTGAGCTGTTCTATTTGTCCCAAAGCATGTTATGTATTTCATATTGATACTTCATGTGATATTAAAAAAGGAATTAACGCCCTGGCTGGTGGCACAGTGGATAAGGCATTGGCCTGCGAACCCAAAGGTCGCTGGTTCAATTCCCAGACAGGGCACATAACCAGGTTACAAGTCAGGTCTCCATCCAGGTCTGTAGCTGGAGGCAGGCGAAAGGCAACCATACATTGATGTTTCTCTCCCTCTCTTCCTCTCTCCCTTTTCCTCTCTCTGAAAACTAATAACTAAAATCTTAAAAAAAAAAAAAAAAATTAAGTTTGTATTAGCTCTATGTATAATGACTACCTGAAATAGAATGGCTAAAGTTCTCAGCTTCCCTTTTCCTTTAACTGCTTCCTTAAAACTTGAAAATTGGCCCACATCAAAGTAGTATATTTGCAAATAAATGTATTAATACCAGTGTTGGCTTTATTATACTCAAAGGCTTCAAAAAATCAGCAAAGAAATAATACAGTAATTCACCAATTCAATCAATTCTATCTGAAATATTTTATAAACTGCATAATTTTATATTCTGTATATTTCAAAAATATTTAATCAATTATATGAATAAACAACTACATTTACTGTCACTTGTCATCCTGCAACAAGGAAGGATACACAAATTAGACATACCTAGAACTGAAAAGACCACATTGAGATTATCAGGCAGCATCGAAGGAGTCATTCACTAGAGCAATTGTCAAACATTATTAAGTGATTAAATGTTATTTCAGCTACTTTGCTGGTATTCTTCCAAATACACTGTCATTTTTCTTTTTGACTGGACATGTTTCTTAATGGTCTGAGTTACGGATTTTGGCCATTGTCTTGCATGCTATTAATAGTGAAACTCTTAATGACTTTGCTTCTATCTAGAAGAATACCACAACACCACCAAAGCAGTATTAAAAGTTAAAGGATCTTCTTTAAGAAGAAGATCAAAAGTATGAACAATAAATGGCAATAAACTCATGTCTATCAACACGTGAATCTAAAAACAAAATAAGCAAGCATCACAGACACAGAGAGTGTTTTCAAGGTTGCCAGATGGAAGGGGGTGGGGTGTGTGGGATTGGGTGAAGAGGTGAGGGCATTAAGAAGTACAGGTAGGTAGATACAGAATAGCCACAGGGATATAAAGTAGAACATAAGGAATAGAGTAACCAAAGATCATCTATGCATGATGCATGAATTTGGACAGCAGTACAGAGATTGACTGAGGAAGTATGGGGGTGGGGTGGGGTAGGGGGATAAAGGAAAAGTTGGGACAACTGTAATACCATAAACAGCAAAATATAATAAAAAGAACTCATCCAGGCTCCGGCCAGCTAGCTGAGTTGTTTTAGGGTGATGTCCTGATATGCCAAGATTGCGGGTCCATTACCAGCCAGGACAATGATGCATCAATAAGTGGAACAAAGCAATATTTCTCTCTCTCAAAATCAATCAAGTAAATGAAATATATACCAAGAATTTGAAGTCTCCCCTCCAGCTGTGAGGCCACAACTTGTTAGTTTCTACCTTAGTCTCTATGCTGTGGCTAACAGCGTCTAGTCTCACGTATAATTTGGTGCTCCTCATGTCATGGGCTTGGAAATGCAGCTCAGCTGGTTTAGAAAAGTTCACTGAAGGGAACAGCAGCCGCCTCTGAGGAGATAATGCTTTGAGATAGTGCTTTGGGGGCTGTGGTCAGAGAAACGGCTGGTGTGAAGCTGGGGAAGGCAGGGGGCTCCTGCCTTCAGTGTTCACCAAAGCCTTACAGAGAGGATTCCTAAGCTGAGCCCCCAAGGTTGGGCAGCTTAAAAGCTCACAGGTGAAAAGGCAGAAGAGATGAGTGTGTGTTCAGTCATCCGTTCAGCTTGGGAAAGGCCAACAGGCAAGCAAGTGGGACAAATGTGGAGAATGGGAAGTAATCAGTGCTGTGGTTTCAGCTGAGCTTATGGGACAGTGGGGAGAGGTGCAGCTGGAGAGTAGGCAGGGGCCCCATCAGGAAGGGCTGCAAGGAGTCCCTGACTGCAGCTGGGTCTCCAGAACCCTGGCAAGTCCAGATGCACTTCAGCTATTGGGTGGGGAGAGGGCAGGATGGGGGAAAGGGGTCACGCAGAAGAGATGAAGGCTAGAGATGAGACCACTTCAGAAACATTCAATAAGCCAAGTGAGAGACAACGGTGCTTTGAATTTTCCTCCGACCTCCCACATCCTTTAGGGACGGAGGGGAGAAGACTTGGTTGTAGGATGTGGAAGAAAAAGAGCAAGTCCTGGATGCTCCTCAGTTCCCTGCTTGCACAGTGAATGGAGAGAGTTCCCACAAACAAGCCACAACCAGCAATGTCACCAAGAGAGACTGGGCCTCTTCAGCCAAGAAAGATTTATGCAAGTTAGTGCACAGATTCCATGCCATTTAGTTAGCTTGTCCAGGGCTTGTTGTTGTTAGGGTTTTTCTTGATTTTGACATTTGTTCTAATAGTGGATACTGTGAGAGAGCTAAACTCTCAGAAGTGAGAATGTTATATGTTTAATGACTTGACTTTTATTCCCTTTGACAAACCAAATTTGATCAATATGTTTTCTTTAAGGATATTGACTATACTAAACTATAAATTATAAGCTATGCATTTGAATGTGTTTATCCACATTAAAATGTTTTTAGTCCTTTAAGAGATAATTTAGTCTTTTTTTTATTACCAGTATCCATTTTGATTATTAACTAATGGTTTCATTATAACTAATTTAGAAATATGGGAATTTAAAAGGAGAAAGGCACCTATATGTCATCACAAAGAGAAGAATTACGTTAATGTTTTCTTGGTTTCCCTCAATTAGTTTACAATAGAAATAATTCATTCTCTCATTTCATCTTCATTAACTTCATAGGTAGGTGCTATTACTATTATGTCAATTTCACAAGAGAAAAATGGAAACTTAGGTAAATGAAATAATTTGTACAATCTCATGTATTTAATAACTAAATGCTGAAGTCAGTATTCAAACAGTTTATTTGATTCAGACTCTATACTCTCAGTTACTAATTAGTTTTCATGTTTTATGCAATTGAATAATAATACCATGATGCTATTTTATATCGCCTTTTAAAAGCATTATTATCATGTCTTGGCTGGTGTGGTTCAGTGGATTGAGAACCAGCCTGTGAACCAAAGGGTCGCTGGTTCTATTCCCAGTCAGGGCACATGCCTGGATTGTGGGCCGGTCCCCAGTTGGAAGTGTGCAAGAGGCAACCACACACTGACGTTGCTCTCCCTCTCTTTCTCCCTCCCTTCCCATCTATCTAAAAATAAATAGATAAAATGTTTTGTAAATAAGCATTAATATCTTTTAAAAAGAAGCATTAATTAATATCTTATAAAAAACTGTTTCGTGCAAATTATTCAAAAACATGATTTCTACAAGACATTCCATCATAATGTACTTAATCACTTCCTTTGCTTTCAACTTTTTATCAGTGTAATTAAATCTTTTCACCTTTTTGAGCATTTCGTTACTTTTTAGATGAAATTGCTACAAATTAAAATGGTGGGTATTGAGAAAGAAATATTGGAATTTTATAAAAACAAACAAACTGCTTTCCAGAAAGTCTACCAATCCACACTCTCTCCAGGCATGTATGAAAGTGTTTCTGTCACCCCCATCCATTATTTATGACACTATTTATTTTGCAAATTTTAAAGATGAAAAAAAAATTTTTTTTTTTTAAAGATTTTATTTATTATTTTTAGAGAGAGGGGAAGGAAGAGAGGCAGAGAGGGAGAGAAACATGAATGTGTGGTTGCCTTTCACCTGCCTCCAGCTACAGAGCTGGCTGGAGACCTGGCTTGCAACCTGATTATGTGCCCTGGCTGGGAATCGAGCCAGCAACCTTTGGGTTTGCAGGCCGGCTAAAGATGAAAAATTTTGATTTCACTTTGTATTTCTTTGCTTCTTCAGTATATTGATAAAAATTTCCCCCTTTTATTTTCTACTGGGATATGGAAGAAATTTCATTCATTCATTTATTTATCAACATTTATTAATCACCTGTGCTGTGTTGCTCTGGGTTACCATCAAGTAGAAAATCAAATTTGGGTGTTATTGAACTTAGTCTAGTGATAAATAACCCAGACATAACAAAACAAACAGAATATAACTAGAAATTATAACATTTGATATCAAATTAATAAAAATACATGTTAAGTAAAATCTCAATGGCCCTGGCCGTGTACCTCAGTTCTTTAGAGCATTGTCCCAATACACCAACGTTACAGGTTTGATCTCCAGTCAGGGCACATACAAGAGGCAACCAATGAATACTATGAATAAGTGGAACAACAAATTGAAAATTGATGTTTCTCTGTTTCTCTGTCTCTCTCTCTCTCTCTCTCCCTGTCTGTCTAAAAGGAATCAATAAAAATATAAAAGACACAAATAAAATCTCAATGATTAATAAAATGAAGTCATAACCAGTGAAAGTTATCTCAAGTTTCATTAGGAAGGTATCTTGCTTGTTTTGGACACCATTTCTGAAACTCCTCCACTGAGACAGTAGTCATTCCTGACATTAATTTCTACTAACACTCACACACACACATACACAAACACACAAGAAAATTGCATCTAAATTTCTAAAAATCAGAATTACAAGTTTCAAATAAATTTTCTTTTATTAAAGGTCCATTAAGAAAATCATTTATTATGATGAATTTAAAATGTTGCCATTTGGAAACTGAAATTGTATCAGTGCAATCCAGTATACCTATATCTCTCTTACTGCTACAGATGTAAACTAAGCTGAAGACCCTAAACGCCGTGGGACCCTCAGAGCAGAAGCCAGCTAACCAGGCTACCTGCCCTCTGTGCATGGTGTCCTGAGCTGGCTGCTGCCCCGAACATCTGTACCCTTGAGGCATGTGATGACAGTGAGGGGACAGAGTAAAGGGAGAAGGAACAAAGGAGTGGAGAGAGGAAAGTGCTCCCCACCTCCTCACTTTCAGCTCAACCCTATCCCACCAGGCTGCTGCATCTGCGCCACCTCCTGTCCCTCCTTGTCACCCAGGTTGGTGCCAGGCTGATGGTTGGCAAAAACAATAAGCCAGTTGCAAAAAGGCAAATACGATGTGATTCCAGTTTTATGTGGCACATACATTTGTCAGACTCATAGGGACAGAAAGCAGGATGGTGGTTACCAGGAGAGAGGGAGGGAGGAAAAGGAAATTGTTTAATGGGTAGAGTTTCAGATCTGCAAGATAAAAGCATTTTAAAGATGTTTCACAACAACATGAGTATACTTAACACTACTGAACTGAATACACTTAAGAAGTGGTTAAGATGATACATTTTATGTAATGAATTTTTACCCACAGTAGATTAAAATCATTAGAATGGCAAAATAACCATGCAAAAATTGGGGACCTCAACCTCAATCTTGCAACCACAATAAAGTGAATTGTGCCAACAATGTGCATAAGCTTGGACCAAGATCCTGCACTTCAAATGGCATCTTGATTTTAAACTTAATAAGATGCTGATTAGAGAACCCAACCAACTGCTCCCTCCTCTCCAACTCCAGACCCATGGATTACACATGTTGTTTTAAGCCACTACATTTGTAGTAATTTTTTGTGCAGCATTAAGACAACTAGTACAGTCAGTAGGTAAAATAACTTTAAAATGCATATTAGATGTGTGTTATTCCTTGGCTCAAGACCCTCACACCTTTTGGTTTCATTCAGAGTAGAATGTAAACAACCCTCCTCTCTGATCTCCTTTCCTATTGTCCTGATCACTGGGCTCTGACCACACTGGCTGCTTCTTTGTCCCCCAAGCACAGGAAGAAGCCTCAGGCCTGGGCTTTGCTGCCACCTCTCCCTGGATGCTTCCTGAAATGAAATGAAGCTCCTCCTCCTCCTCAGGTGTCTGCAAGGCTCCCTCTCCTCTTGGCTCAGTGAGGTCCCTGCTCCAGTGCATCTCCATGGAGAATCTCTCAGGACATCCTGTATAAATCACACTTCCCTCCTGCTATCATTCTCAATCCCCTCTCCTTAAGTTATTTTTGCTTTCAGATGCCCATTGTGTTTTTTTCCACGCCCTAGAACCTGGGAAAAGTCCTGTCACATAACAGGTGTTCAAGACACATTTGTTGACAAATGAAAGATGATATGTCTTTTGGTTCATGAATTTGCATTCATATGGATCTAACATGAACTGGCAACAGAAAAACATAAAATAAAAATAGATGTCTAAGCTCAGCTGGAGGTTTGTTATATGACAATGTTGCTGTTTGTAATATGACAATTCTGTTGAGTGGTCCCTACTAAACACCCTCTAGAACATGGTGTCAAGTGTAGTACAGAAAGCCTCCTTAAGTTTTGCAATTCAAGGACAAAATACAAGAGGTAGAGTAGGAAATATTATTTTTTGTGAAAAGGTTGTAAAATAGAAAAAGTCCTTAAAATATTTTTTAAATAAAAAGACTATAAAACAAAAGTCTTCTGAGGTTCTTTTTGCACAGGTTACTAGAAATGAGGTTGTTTCAAATCATCACAAGTCATAAACCACAGGGAAGTAAACTAATAAAGTGTTAAAATGCTGCACAAGGCAGAAACATAGATCAAATAAGTAGTAAGTGTATTTTATCTGCCTTTAGTAATGAAATATTAATCTCATGCTAAAACATTATTTTCTGAATTCCCAAATTAATATTTTGAATGTCACAACTGAAGGCCTCTGTCCATAGTGATTAAAGCCAGGATGAAGTACCTGAGAAAGCAGATGTCAGAATTCATTAGAATGACATTGTAGCCACTGGAGTGTTATTAGCTGAGGTAGTGATGGAAGAAATTAGGGTGCTCACTGTAGTTGCAACCCAAAATTATCAGACTTCCTTACCCACAAGGAAGACTGCAGAGGACAAAATGTCAGCTCTAGAAAATGAAAACAAATCGTTTGTTCACATATTCATTCTTTTCTTTCATCCAGTTATTGACTCACGTGAATTACAACCACTCCTCTACATTTCCTGTGGTTACCCTCTATTGGAGACTGCCTTCTGTTTGTTACGTTACATGTTTCATCAGTATCTTATTGTCAAACACCAAGTCAGGCACATAGTAAACACAAATGAAATCCTTTTGAAATCATTGTGCATCAAATGAATGGATTCAATATTGAAATACTGTACACTTTCTATTCCAACCAGCATTGAGAGCAACTCTAGGCTTTGTAGGAGGTAGACAAGCGTTCAATTTTGATGGCTTCCTTGTTTGGTTTTGCATTTCAGAAGGTGGACATGTTACACAGAAAGTAGACCAAGGCCTCAAGGAGTAGATGAGCTGCACAAATAGCAACATGGACATCAAAAGCACACCTCTGAGCCCTGAGAAATGGGCAGAATCTTCACAAGCAGAAAGGGAACCACAAACACGTCTGGTTGAGCCATGAACCTGACGGAACTCCCTGTTGCATCAAGTGTCAAGTGCAGGCTGTGCTCAGAGAGAAGGGGGCAGCCCAGCCTCGTGCACAGAGCAAAGAGGGGAGCCAAGGAGTTCTACAGGTGGACAGGGAAAAGCATGCTGTGACCAAGAGCAAGCCCCACAGTTGCACACAGACCTGAGGGACCCCAAACCACAAGTGCCTGCAGATGTGCTGGCCAACAGGGAGCTCCTGCCCCAGTGTTAGGCATCTTGGTGGCAAGTCCAATGCCATGAGCGGTAGTCTGGTGCTAACAGGAGCAGTGGGGAGAGTGGTTCCTTTCTGCTGACCATCAGGGATCCCTAGGGTGGGCTGAGCTGTGGGTGGGGGGCCAGTTGGGTGGTCTGAGGTAGAACAGCAGCCCTTCAAAGCTAGGGAGCTAGTGGATGGGCTGTAGGCTGCCTGTGCTCCACACTGTACTGGATTTGGTAAACTGGCATGAATCTTGAATTGCAGGCTGGAGAAGATATGATTATGGCAGCGAAGCAAGGGGGGTGATATCCATTTCTGCATTATCATCAGATGTTATGATCATAGTAGCACAGTAAGGGGGGGTGGTGTCCATTTCTTCATCATCATCAGATGTTATGATTATAGCAGCATAGTAAGGGGGGCTGGTATCCATTTCTTCATCATCATCAGAAGGTATGATTTTGCAGGCAAAGTAAGGAGGGGTGGTGTCCATTTATGTGTCATCATCAGATGTTATGATAATAGCAGCATAGTGAGGGGGGGTGGTGTCCATTTCTTCATCATCATCAGATGTTATGATTATAGCAGCATAGTAAGGGGGGCTGGTATCCATTTCTTCATCATCATCAGAAGGTATGATTTTGCAGGCAAAGTAAGGAGGGGTGGTGTCCATTTCTGTGTCATCATCAGATGTTATGATAATAGCAGCATAGTAAGGGGGGCTGGTATCTATTTCTTCATCATCATCAGAAGGTATGATTTTGCAGGCAAAGTAAGGAGGGGTGGTGTCCATTTCTGTGTCATCATCAGATGTTATGATAATAGCAGCATAGTGAGGGGGGGGTGGTGTCCATTTCTCCATCATCATCACAAGGTATGATTGTGCAGGGGAAGCAAGGAATGGTGGTATCCATTTGAATGTCATCATCATCATCTAATGTTGGCTGAAAGATCACATCTGCAGCTTGCCTGGCTGTGATGGTAGCAGAGCCAGGCCCAGTCTGAGTGGCCTGGGACAGGGAGTCTGCCATTGCAGAGCCAGGAGGAGACACAGAAGGGGCAGGCTGAGTGGTACTGCTGCCAGCCGTGCCCTCTGTCTTGTCCTTCAAGGACTTTTCACTCTGCGAGGTGCTCTGCAAGGCATCCAGGTCTTTGTCACTAACAAGGTGAGGCAACTTAGGAGGTGGGGACAGCTCATCTGGATCCCACAGTTGTGGTCGCAGTGGCATGAGTGGCATGGGAAGTCTCCTTTTGTGTGGCCTCCTGCTGTTAGAGGGCCCTGGAGACCTGCTCCCCAATGGCTTCTCAGTGTCCATCTCCTTACAGGATGTTGGGGAACCTGGCAGGCTGAGTGGTTGGTCTTCACCACCCACTTTCTCCATGATTCTCTTGCGAGACTTGAGGACTCCCTTGGTCTTCAGGGGCCTAGATGTAGGAGGCAGAGCCTCACTTTCATGGAGTCTGCTCTGGTCCTTCTGCTGGTTGTTCCATACCAGATAGTTTTTGTTGCTTGCCACAGCTTCTGGGGACTCTGCATGGACCTTCACCTCCACCTCCTTTGGGCAAGGATGTGAAATGGTACTGGAGGGTGCTGGCTCCTCAGTCATGACTCTCTGCTCAGGTGGTGGAAGCAGGAGAGAGTACCTGTGCCCTGGAGGAGGGATATGGGCCCTTCTTGAGAGTCCAAGCATCCTAGAAGTCCCAGCAGACAGCACAGACTGCTTTGGAGGGCCCCCACAGGGAACTGTGCTGTCTGCAGAAGAGGACACTGTCTTCTTGGCACGATGTAAAAGCTAAAGGCATGATCCTGGTGTATAGGCCTGTGACCAGTGTACATGACAGGTGCAGGAGCAGCTGGGTGGCCCCGGCCAGGTGGGGCAGCATGGCTGAGGACCGGGAAAACCACTGGATAACGGCTGCCATGTAAGGGTTGGTGGCGGTGGCGGCAGAATAAATTACCCATCTTTGAGACCAAATTGCCCATCTAGAGGCAGTTGTGTGCCAAATGAACCAAGAACAGAGTGGAAACCAGGAGAGCTTCTCCTTTGCTTCCTACTCCTCTGGGGCTCTAGCACGCACTGACCTAACTGCAGCCAGGAGTTCTGATGTTTCCCTGGAAAGGACAATTGACAGTACAGCACAAGGGGAGAGGTCAAAGGGCAAGAGGCGTGGCCTCCACAACTGGCCAATCCCTTCATGACTTCCTAGCACCTGGACCTCCAGCTGCCAGGAGCAGGTGTTTGGCACCTGCTGGCCTTCACAAGAGGTCTGCTCCAGGCTGCTGAGGCCCCATCCATCAGATCTTACCCTTCCTGGCCAGAGCAGGAAGTGAAACCACAGGAAATAAGGGGGGACTACTTTAAACTCTAATAGAAAATAAGTAGCTCTCCCTTCGGAACATCACTGTGGATTATGATTGCATTATTCACCACCTGAAAGCCTCCCCACAAAAGAAGTTAATGTCTCACATCAGAATGCAAGATGAAAAGGAAACTCCATGAATTAACAGGTAACTTTTCCTACTAAGAAACCCTGAAAAACTACAGAAAACTTTCAGTCTTTTTAGGCTACGTGCACAAACCACGCATATAACATATTACATACTGAAAACCAAAGAAGTTAGTGGAGTCAGCCCCAGATTGTATGGCTCAGGGACTGAGCATCAGCCTGTGAATCAAAAGGTCTCTGGTTTAATTCCCAGTCAGGGCACGTGCCTGGGTTGCAGCCCAGTCCCTGGTTGGTGGCATGTGAGAGGCAGCCAACTGATGTTTCTCTCACACTTCAGTGTTTCTCTCATTGTCTTTCTCTTTCCCTTCCTCTCTCTGCAAATAAATAAGTAAAATCTTATTTGAAAAGAAGGGTGGTGGAATCACACAGCAGGAACAAATACCCAGCAAGCACAGGACTGGAGAGGATGTGAAGAGCTGAGCAGAACCAGCACAGGAAAATACCCCTGGGAGTCAGGGTATAGGATGTGCTTATGGGGACCCCTATGTTCTGAAAGTTGGTCTAGGTGAGGCAGAAGTCAGTACCCAGATGTAAGAGGCAAAGATTGGTGGTGGGGGTGTGGGTGGGGGATGGACAGAAACCAAGGAAGCAGAAGGAGGGACTCCAATGCAGAAATTATCAGAATAGAAGAACTAGAGTTGACTGGTACAAGGACAAGAAGTCAAAGATGGCCCCCTGTGTGCACTCAGTGGTATCATGGGCAGAGCCCAAGGAAATTTGTGACAAGAGGAGGGAATGAAATGGACACAGAAATGAGAGAAGACAATGACCAGTATCCATGCACTAGAGCATATGCTGATAAAAGAGACATTCCTGCCACTTCTATTCCCTGCTCTATGACCAGTGCCTCTAATGGCTTGGAACAGAGTGGGCACCTAACAATCACTTGTTAGGTGGATGAGTTTTCCCTGAGGCCAACTTGTTCTGTAAGATTTGGGGCAAATGCAAGGTGAATGCTTAGAACACAGGTGGCAAGCGCAAGGCCCCTGGGCTGAATCCCAGCCCGCCACCTTGTTTTCTCTGGCCTGGCACCTTTGGCCTAGCACCTTGTTTCTACCTGGCTCACTTAACTGTTAAGGAGCAGTTATGTTTATGCAGTCCTAAAATTACATTGGGCCCTTTGAAGGCAACCTTAAGGCTGATGTGGCCTCCTGTGAAAATGAGTTTGACACCCCTGGCTTAGAAGAAAGCTGAATGTGCAGATTCACAGTAAAGACTGTGGCAACAACAGGTCAGCATGATAGAAGTGCCTCATTCAAATCTGTCATAGTTTTCCCCATTTCTTTTTTTCTAAACAGATTTTATTTTATTTTATGTTTTTAAAAGATGTTATTCATTATTTTTTAGAGAGAAGGGCAGGGAGGAAGGAAGAAATGGAGAGAAGCATCAATATATGGTTTCCTTTCAACTGCCTCCAGCTGGGAACCTGGCTGGAGACCTGGTTAGCAGCCCTAACTGGGACTCCGACCAGCAACAGAGCCAGTTTTCCCCATTTCTTAATAAATGTACAGAAAATGAAACACATGGTAAAGGGCAGCTGCAAAGAAACACTAGTGAACTGTTACTTCACTTCAACACTATATATTCCCTGATCAAGAAAATAGAATATTGGAAGTAGGAGGGAAATAACTAAATTAATGCATACATTCCACAGA
Source organism: Noctilio leporinus (assembly GCA_004026585.1). Taxonomy (NCBI): domain Eukaryota; kingdom Metazoa; phylum Chordata; class Mammalia; order Chiroptera; family Noctilionidae; genus Noctilio; species Noctilio leporinus. Next base: position 2,936 of record PVIW01015177.1, on the reverse strand, counting down.
ATTCAAAACATAACCATATTAAAAAGTGTACCTGACTTTGGTTGGTGTGGCACAGTGTATTGGCACTGGCCTGTGAATCCAAAGGTCGCTGGTTCAATTTCCCAGCCAGGACACATAGCCAGCCAGCTTACAAGCTAGGTCTCCAGCCAGGTCCGTAGCTGAAGGCAGGTGAAAGGCAACCATACATTGATGCCTCTCTCCCTTTCTAGCTCCCTCCCTGCCCTTCTCTCTAAAAAAACCCAATACAATCTTAAAAAAAAAAAAAAAAAGTGGCCTTTGCTGGTTTATCATGCCAAGTAAATATAAAATAGCAATGTAAAACTTTATCCAAGTAAAGAATATTATTTTGTATTCAGTCTACAATATGCAATTGTGTAAAAACAAGTTTTGGGTTAGATTATCAGATTTAATAAAACAGATATTTTTTAAGCTCAAAAACTCTTCATATGAAGTTTCAAAATACAGTAAGTTTAGGATTCTGAAACACCTGTATTAACTACATATAATGCTTAGACTGCTCTAATTTTATGCTATTTGATTTTTTTTTTAAAGATTTTATTTTATTTTAGAAAGAGGGGAAGGGAGAGAGGCAGAGACGGAGAGAGACATCAATGTATGGTTGCCTTTCACCTGCCTCCAGCTACAGACCTGACTGGAGACCTGGTTTGCAACCTGGTTATGTGCCCTGGCTGGGTAATCGAACCTGCGATCTTTGGGTTCATAGGCCGGCGCCTTATCCACTGTGCTACCAGCCAGGCCCATGCTATTTGATATTTATATATACACATATGTGGATCTAATCATACACACACCCTAATCCCAGGAAGTTAAGATATAAAGAAAATATATTGATCCTTAATACTTAACATATATTCCAAATGTAAGCATAATGGCATTTGATGCACAGACATACAATCTTTAAGATACATGATACATGTTTTATTATTTTAAAATTTGTATTTATTATTTTTAGAGAGAGGGGCATGAAGAGAGGCAGAGGGAGAGAGAAACTTCAATGTGTTGTTGCCTTTCACCTGCCCCCAGCTACAGACCTTGCTGGAGACCTGGCTTGCAACCTGGTCATATGCCCTGGCTGGGAATCCAACCAGCAACCTCTGGTTTTGCAGGCTGGTGCCTATCCACTGTACTTTTAAAAAATCTCATTTTTGAAGACTTGGTATACCAAGTCATGTGACAAGAACAAGGCACATACAATATTTAAAAAAATTATATACAATTATAAAATATAGAGATGAGAAGGAACTAACCAAAACTTTAATGGTGGTTACATGTGTGATTTTTATTTTTATATCCTTATCACACTCAGTAGTTTACCTACAGTCTACAAGGCTGAGTTTAGACACATTCCCAAACAAAGTATGCAATAACTCGCCATATTATAATAGCTTTTGTCAATGGTGGTCATATTGGATACTTTGGGAGGGCTCATCAAAGTTCCAGATTTGGGAAGCACAGGCTTTTCTGCAACAAAAATGTCAAGTACTTTTACTAATCAAAACTAGAGAGACAATCAGGTGGGAGACACCAGGTCTCCCACCTCACCCCACCCTCCAGAGCCCCACAGGACTGGGCCTGCAGCCTCAACTGCAATAAACCAAGAAGGGGAAGCTGAACAGGAGGCCTGTGCACCACCAGGAGGCGTCCCAGCACCCACGTCTCCTTCTCCTGCTCAGCAGCCTGAGCTCCAGCAGAAAATCTCTGAAACATCATGCTCCACTGTTGTTGACAAAGAACCCTCAATTGTAGGCTCCACTTACAGCTTAGTTAGGAGTGTAGTCAAGGTAAAACATTACCCAAATAGAATTCATATTGGCAGATATGTGGCAAAATTAAATGTCAAGACCCATGGTCTGGACTATGTTTCAGGGATTCCGATCACTCAGAACACATAAGTCTCTCTAAATAATGTGGCCTGGCTCAAGGTGATGGACAGAGGAGAAGACAGGCCACCCCAAACAGGGGCAAAACCCAGAAAAAACACTGCCTTAAGGACTTCCCCACAAGGCACAGCAATGAAAGCAGTCATGAATACTGCAAGGTTACAGTTCTAAAGTCCTACGCTTTCCTTCAACATCCATTCAAGACACACACACACACACACACACGTACATTAAGCATAATCAGTACTGAAGAAGTGCTTGTTAACATAGCTCTTAGGGTGTGAGTCTGACTGTGTGTGTGTGTGTGTCTATCATTGGCTCTATTGGGAGAGGGTGTCTGTATCCCACTAGTTCTCTGTGTAGATTTGTCTGTCATTGGTTCTGTGGGATGGGTATCTGTCTGTCCATCATTGGTTCTATGGTGAAGGTGTGTCTGACAGCTAAAAAGTGATACAGCACTGTTACTGAGGGGTGAGAAAATGGTGAGAATGTAATTTACTACTCCCTTTCCAGGGACCAGCTGAAGAAACAGCTCTTTCCTTTCTTGTAATAAACTATGAGAATGCTGAGAATGACATAATTGAAACACAAATATCAATATTAATAAAGAAAGGGTTTAGGTGTCTGATTCCACTACTTGGACTATACCCAAAGAACCCTGAAACACCAATTCATAAGAACCTATGTACACCTATGTTCATAGCAGCACTATTTACAATAGCCAAGTGCTGGAAACAGCCTAAGTGCCCATCAGTGGGTGACTGGATCAAAAAACTTTGGTACATTTACACAATGGAATTCTATATAGCAGAAAGAAAGAAGGAACTTGTACCCTTTGCAACAACATGGTGGAACTAGAGAGTACTATGCTTAGTGAAATAAGCCAGTCAGTGAAGGACAAATATTATATGATCTCACCCATTATGGGACAATAATGAACAAAACTAACCACAAGCAAAACAGAACCAAATATATGAATAGGCCTTCAGTGGTCAGGGGGAAAGGGATTGGGGGGAGGGGGGAGGCAGAGGCAAG
>PVIW01015176.1:0-20685 GCA_004026585.1 Noctilio leporinus | reverse complement strand
TAGGGAAATTTTCTATCATGACTTTTTTGAACAGGTTTTCCATTCCTTGTTTCTCTTCTCCTTCTGGTATCCCTATGATACGGATGTTGTTACGTTTCATGTTGTCCTGCAGCTCTCTTAACCCCTCTTCAGTCTTGTTCAGCCTTTTTTTATTCTCTTGTACTGTCTTGGAGTATTTGTCTACATTATCCTCCAACTCTCTGATTCGGTCCTCTGCTTCCTCTAGCCTACTGTTGATTCCTTCTACTGTATTCTTCAATTCAGAAATTGTATTCATTTCCTCCTGGCACTTATTGATAGTTTCCATGTCCTTTTTCATGCTGTTGTAGTTCTCAGTAAGTTCCTTGTAACTTCCCTGGAGTTCTTTGTAATTTCCCTGGAGTTCTTTGTAATTTCCCTGGAGTTCTTTGTAATTTCCCTGGAGTTCTTTGTAGTTCTCCTGGAGTTGTTTACAGTTTTCTTTGATGTGGCTGAGTTCACTGAGCTTCTCTATCATCATTCTTTTGAATTCCTTATCTGATATTCCCGATGCCTCTGTTTCATTTTGTGTTCTTTCTGGGGATTCTTCCTTTCCTTTTGGTGATGGACTGATTCTTTTTTCCCCCATTTTGGGTGTCTGTTCTTGCTTGCTCTTTATTTATTTATTTATTTTTGTTCTTTCCTTGGGTTAACCTGCTTTGCTTCCCTGCCTTAAAAAATATGGAACGCTTCACGAATTTGCGTGTCATCCTTGTGCAGGGGCCATGCTAATCTTCTCTGTATCGTTCCAATTTTAGTATATGTGCTGCCGAAGCGAGCACTGGCTTTTATAATTTTATAGTTGATCTAAAACGTTTTTGTATGCAATGTTATCCAAAATTAACATTTTCTTTGTTCTCTCTAATATCTAAAATTATTTTTAAAAAGTCTCATTGCATTTTTAAGAATCTGAAATTCAGTATTCATTAGTAACAGTGGCAATGGATATTTAAATTTTATTTCTGTTACTAACGAGTACATTCCTAATGTTCATGCTAGTTCATGGTTTTAAGTTAATGTTCCTTTGTACTGAGTATCTTTCCACAGTAGTTAATAACACTTTTTTGTGTGAAGTTAAAATCAAATATCATTTTATTCCTATACTTTCTCTTTAAAACTTATAAGTTCTGATGTTTCTTGAAAACCCATTAGGCATATATTTAATTTTGACTTTTATTGTATTATTTATCCTATTGATGTGGTATTTGTTTTGATAATTTTTCTCATGTTGAATATTTCTTGGATTCCTATGACAAATACCATTTGTCTATGTTATATTGGTTTTTAGTAAATGAGTGCATTCTGTCTGCTAATATTTTGTTAATATTTTTGTATGTTTATGAGGGAGGACCCAAAAAATAGAACTTATTCATTAAAAAATTGTGTATTTACTCTTACATATTTAAACTTCAGTCACCTTCAAAGTACTTTGCATCTGATGCAATACACTTATCAAGACATTTTTTCCACCACTCAAAACAGTTTTTAAACTTGTCAATTTTGATGCTTTTTTAGTGTTTCTGCCAATTTTTTGTTTCACCTCATCTACATTGGCAAAACATTGAGGGCTTCTTTCATCTGGGGAAACAAACAAAAAAAAAGTCACTCAGGGCAATATGGAGTGGATAGGGAGGGTGGGGCACTGTGGTCATGCTGTTTTCAGTCAAAAACTGCTGAAAACTCAGTGCAGTATGGGTAGGTGTGCTTATAAATTGCCCATCATGAAATGGGCAAACACATTGAAAGTGTCTTTAAAAAAATCACCGAAGCCAAATGCAGCCTCTCACAACAACACCAGCTGGTACACTGATACAGATGGGCTCCTAACTCTTACTTAGTAGGGGAAGCCTGTACTATAAGGGGTTCCCCCTCAAAAGATAATTTTGGGGTTTTTGCTGCCCCCTAGTATTAATAAATGAAAGTGGCCTATAGTTTTTTGTATTATATTTATCAGGTTTTAGCGCCAAGGTCATAGTTTACTTCTATTTTACCATTTTTGCTATGTTTAAAAGTGGTTATGGGGTCCTGGCTGGTGGCATAGTGGATAGGTGCCAGCCTGTGAACCCAAAGGTCACTGGTTCGATTTCCAGCCAGGGCACATAACCAGGTTGCAAGCCAGGTCTCCAGCCAGGTCTCCAGCCAGGTCTGTAGCTGGAGGAAGATGAAAGGCAACCATACATTGATGTCTCTCTCCCTCTCTGCCTCTCCCCCTTCCCCTCTTTCTAAAATTAATAAATAAAATTTTTTTAAAAAGTGGTTATGATACACTGATATTATTTCCTGATCATTTAAGATAATTTATCTATAAACTCATATATTCCCTCTACTTTCTTTGATATTGTCTCAATTTTGTTTTTCAGTTTTTGTCTACCATATTTTGTGAAAGAAATTATTCTTTCAATGAAATTCATTTTTGACAACTTCATATTTACTCATTTAATTTTGTATTTTGATTATGTATTCAATTTTTGCTATTGTTCTCTCTGTTTTTAGAAAGTCATATATCATAGCTTTATTTTTCACATATACTTCTGTTAATTTTTAAAATATGTTTATTTAATTTTATTTTTCTCCTCACTTTTGTTTGGGTTTTCTTTTTATCCTTTTAAATAGTCAGCTGACATTCCTTAATTTAAAAAAAATGAGATGAATAACATCATGATTTTTTTCCTCTAAGGGTTACTTTTGCTTCATTCAATAGACATATTGAGTTTTCAAAGATATCATTTTCTATATTATCTGCTATTTTTTTATTACAATTTACATTTAATATTATATTAATTTCAGATGTGTAGCATAGTATTTAGACAGCTATATACTTCACAAAGTGTCCCCTCTGATATGTTCAGTACCCACACACCATATATAGTTATTACAATATTATTGACTATATTCTCTACTGTGTACTTTGCATCCATCTCCATGGTTGTTTTGTAACTACTGATTGTTACAATCAATCCCTTCACTTTTTTATCCAGTTCCCTAACCCCCATTCTCTCTCACAATCATTAGTCTGTTCTCTGTATCTATGAGCTTATTTCTGTTTTGTTTGTCCATTTATATTGTTCTTTAGATTCCACATATAGGTGAAATCATATGGTATTTGTCTTTCTCTGGCTGGTTTATTTCACTTAAGCATAATACCCTCTTGGTTCATCCGTGCTGTTTGTATTTTTAATTATTGTTCTATAAACACATATTGTTTATAGGATTTTAAAAAAGATTTTATTTATTATTCCAGAGAGAGGGAAAGGGAGGGAAGCATAGAGGGAGAGAAACATCAATATAAGTTTGCCTTTCACCTGGCTCCAGCTACGGACCTGGCTGAAGACCTGGTTTGCAACCTGATTATGTGCCCTGGCTGGGAATTGAACCACCGAACCTTCGGGTTCACAGGCTGGTGCCTTATCCACTGAGCTACCAGCCAGGGCTTATAGGATATTTTTAACATTCAAAGGTCTTGTTTATATTCTTGTTATTATTCATGTAATAGTAATTTTTGTGGCTCACTCTCTATACAACTTTGTCAGATCTACTAACGTTTGCATGATGTGGGGGATGGTGAGGTGTCTTCTAAAATTCTGGAGAGGAATGATGGATGGAGAGCAGGTTTAGCTTTTCTTTAGCTGGTTGATTAAGGTCAAGGTTATTATAACCTTATTAGGACTAATATATGAAAAACAGAATTACCAGCTTATCTGTACAGGTTATATACATGATCAAGAAACTGTGGTAAACAGCTATATAATGCTATAGATACTCATAGAAAGCTCATTTTCTTAATTCTTTATTTCTCTCTACCATTTCACAGCTTACAGAGACATTTTCCTATATACTTTTATTTGATCCCCATAGAAGCCTATAAAAAGGCAAGTAGGTACGTGGTGTTAATCTATTTTGCATATGAAGAAATGAAGACTTGTGGGAGTCAACACTTGACTCAAGCTACCAGGTTAATGACTGGTTTATCTGGAAGTAGAACCCAGTTCTGTTACTTCACATTCCCGTGCTGATTGCACAATGTCACAGTACTTAAAGTACTTCAACTCTAAACTTAAACACTGCAGTGTGAATTCTTTCCTAGTAGTTGGCTACAGATGATACATAATTTTAATAACATATGCTTATTTCCAGAGAAAGGATTTTTACTCCCATTCAATGCCAATGTTATTTTCATGTGCGACATTACATAGCAGGCTGCATACTCGTATGTGAAAAATTTTAGGAAAAAATATTTGCATGTATCTATTTTTGCAGATCCATTCTAATTTAAGGAACCATGATGATTGAAAACCCACATTTCAGAACAAATTAAAATACATTTTCCTGTAACATCTTGACTTTTACCTCCTTTTAAGCCAATGTAATTCCAGGGAAGCATTTTACATTTCCACCCTGAATTCATAATGGAAATCACAGGCCAGGTGTGTGTTGGAATCCTGTACTTCCTTCCGGTCTCGCCATACCAAAGAACTCATCACTGGAGCTGCTTCTTAGTCATGAGACATACCTAAACAATTGTAGTGAGTAACACCTATCTTCCTCTATTTAGTACTTCAAAGTTTACAAAGCCCATTTCCTGATACTCTTTTTTAAACTCCTGTGAGAAAGATAGGTCAAGAGTTATTAGCCCTATTTTGCAAATGAGGGGATCGACTTAGGGGTGTGAAGGGTCCTGCCTGAATTCATAATTGATGAGAGTTACACCATCATTATTTCTGGCTTACACCATATCCTTTGGCTCACTTAGGATGCTTTGTACCATTTCATGCTGCCTGCAGTGTGGTCAGCAGGGAGATCTTTTTGGTAACTGCAATGCTAGGGGTTTAGCTTGTTCCAGACTGTAACAGCAAAGGCACTGAGTATTTTGTCAGACTTAAGAGCAGAAGGAAGAAGCTTTTTACACGATGTTACGAAATACCTTAGAATGAAAATGTAAGAGGTTATGTAGTGTGGTGCAGGGATTTAGAAAGCAAAACAAAATACGTATACCTACCTGACTTAATTTTTTGGTGCCATGTTTTCAGGTATCTACTGCATTCTATCTGCTAGTATGCCTACATGCATGAGCATATGTACAAACATAAGACATGCATATATGTACACGTGTGCATGAGCATATAGTTGGGTAACTATACATGTGCTTATAGGTACTAAAACCTTTTCTGTTGAGAGTCCCCAGCAGCCCGAAAGAGTTAGAACAGCCTATAAAACTGAATCAGTGCTTATCTCCTAGGCCATGTCCATAGGCAACAGGAGCACAAAGCCTGCCCTCCAAAGTTTTAGAGGCAATCTGGCCAGTTCCCTGAATGGGCCAATAAATCAGGGCGTCCTCAGCTTTGTTTGCCTGAGTGTGAGGTGATTTGTGGGGACATTTTTGTCACTTCTGAACACAGTCCTACTGTTGTAACATTATTTCTTTTCTTTGAAACCTTATTGTGATCCCTAACTGTCTAGCTGGGTGCTTTTTTACTGTGTACACTTGGTAACACTCTACTTCAAAATAATTAATGACAGGGAGAAGCCCTTCCATTCTTGTTCTGGAAGTCTTTGTTGCACCAGTAGGTGAACACTGGGCCAGGGACAGGCAAGTGATATTGTCATTGTTTTCCTTCCACTGGATTGGGTGTCGTAATGTTGCTTTTCTTCTGGTCTCTGTGTCCGTAAGATCATTGATGTAATTAACAGTCCTAACTATTGCTCCGCTGTCCACTCAAACAGTGATAGTCATTTCCTTGAAGGTCAGGAATGACCCCTCAGTCCCCAAATGCAATGCCCTGTGCTTGATATCCAACCTCCTGGAAGTCTCTGCTTCTACACAGGAAGCGAATGGTTGCTATAAAGAGTACACATGGGTTTAGGAATGACCGGACATGAGAAAGGAGGCAAATCTCTAAGGAACCAGCAATCTGAGCCTTAAACATCATAAAGCAGGCATAAAGATAACGAGACCTTGTGCTGAAGTGGAGAAAGGAGAGTGTGACAAAGTCCCTTTATTTAAAATCAGATACCCAGTAAGAAGAAAGTGGGTCCCGGTGGTGGCCTGGGGACGGGGTAGGGTGGCAGGGAGGCTTACCCTCATGTCTCGTGTCAGGAGTGATCTAGTCTAGAGCATTGCTGTCCAAAAGGAAAGTGTAACTTCAGCCTCAGATCCAAGTGAGCTACGTAATATCGTTTATAAATGCATGGTGGCCGCAATAAAGGAAGTGAAATGAAATTTAATAACAGATTGTATTTAACCCAATACACGCTAAATAGTAATCTGTCAACATCTAATCAATAACACATTATAAATGAAATATTTTATGTCCTTTTCCTCATATCAAGTCTCTGAAATCTGGGCCTATTTTGCAATTACAATCCCCTCAGCTAGGACAAGCCCCATCTAAGCTCAAGAGCTGCATACGTAGCTAATGGTTACCTTGTCGGAGGCACAGGCCTCCGACCGAGGGGTAAGGTTCAGCCTGAGGGTGAGAGCCGTTGCGGTGGGGACAGGAGGATGCCCTGGGCCATGGGGACTGGGAGCAGTAAGGCTGCCAGCTGCCCGATTAATCTGACAAAGGCCAGTCCATTGACATGATCAGAAATCTTTACTATCGAATAGCAACAACAACAGCAATCACAACAACCTTTTATTATTCTCCTATTGCTATTGCCAGGCTCAGATTTCTTACTGAGATGTTGGAGGTTCTTCTCCAGGTTGACTCAGCTTCTATAGATGACATGTTCTCCTGCTCAACCCCACCTGTAATTTTACCACCTCTGTTTTTCTTAAATACAGCAGAAGCACTCTTTTACAACGTACTTAGTTAACCACGTTATTGGAAAACGTCACTGAAAGAAATTATTAAAATGTATAAATCGTACACTCATACACACCTGAAACATGTTCAAACTTAAAAGATATTCTGCACTTTCATATGAGGAAGAGATAAAAGATATTTCTTTAAATGTGGGTCATCTAACAGAAGTTTACAGAACACTTCTCGCATAAACCTAACTCATTACATGGTGTACGTTAAACATATTTAAAAGAAATTGGATTATAGATCCTTTTTGGTTTTTACTAGCTCCTGCAAAAATCTCTATATTTTCTTGACCACACCTAAATGGTTAGCAAAAGTTTTTAGTACCTTACCTCCAAGGAGTCCTTCCAAAGAATTCAACTTAATTTGCATGGCACCAACTTCCTTTTCACACCCTTACTGCTTTATGTACTGTTTAATTAAATTACGTGTTACAATGACGAATACAACTGGCCTAACTAGGTTTGGCAGCAAACACCACCTGCGCTTGGCAAGTTTATAACTCCTTTGGTGGAACGACATGTGAGCAGGTGTCCCAGAGTAGCCTACTAGCCCCCAGTACTCAGTGTGTGTTTCCATAGGTGATACAGAGCCACGGGAGAACCTGGCTAATCAGGTGAGCTGGTTAACGGATTCTAGCGATTACCCTGTCAATTCCTGTTGGTCTGCCTTGTTCCGGGCCTGACCTCCTCCTTCAATCTCTTCCTTTTCATCTCTAGTTTCTTGCTGTAGCAAATCTTCAGTAGGCAGAATACCAGCCCCCAAAGATGTCCACATACCAATCTCTGGAACCTGTGACTATGTTACTTTACAAAGCAAAGGGAACTTTGCAGATATGATTAAATTAAAGATCTTGAGATGGAGAGATGACCCTAGATTAACTAGATGGATACAATGCAATCACAGAAAATAGTTCCTGTTTGTGGTCAGTGGGGCATTCCTCTATGTGAAGAAGGCACAAAGAAATGCAATATTGCTGGCGTTGAGGGTGAATGAAGAGGGCCACAAGCCAAGGAATGTTAATAGTCTCTGGAAGCTGGAAGGGCAAGAAAGGGGATTTTCCCCGGTAGCTTCCAGAAGGGAATGTAGTCCTGCTGACCCCTGGATTTTAGGGCAGGTAGATCCATGCTTTGGACTTCTAAGCTATGCAACTGTAAGGTAATAAATTTGTGTTTTTTTGTTTGTTTTTAAGCCACTAAGTGTGTGGCAGTTTAGTATAAGAAATAAAAAACTAATAGAGGCTCTGGCTTGTGGCACATTGGATAAGGTACCGGCCTATGAACCCAAAGGTCGCTGGTTTGATTCCCAGCCTGGTCACATAACTAGGTTGCAAGCCAGGTCTCCAGCCAGGCCCATAGCTAGAGGCAGGTGAAAGGCAACCATACATTGATATCTCTCTCCCTCTCTGCCTCTTTTCCTTCCCCTCTCTCTAAAAACAATAAATAAAATCTTAAAAAAAAAAAAAAAAAACTAATAAGAAATCTGTTCAACCATCTTAAACTCAAAATTCTCAGTGAAGATTTTCTTGATTCCTGTGATTGGTTATGCATGTTTCCTCTTTTGGACTTTCTAAACTTTTTACTGTACTTACCTTGACTTTTGTTTTATTATAGTAATCAATACCCTTTGCTTAACTCTACTGACCTTAGGCAGTAGACTAAGTATAGCAGAGACTATACTTATTTTTGCACCATATTTTATAGTTTTATAGTCTCCAGGTTTCTTTCCTTTTCCTTTTTTCCTTTTTGTGATTAACATTGACCTGTGCTGTGCAATAATGTAGCACTAGCCACATGTGGCTACTTAAATGCAAAGTAAAATTAAATTAAATTTAAAATTCAGTTTCTTAGTCTCACTAGCCACACTTCAGGAGTTCCAGAGCTACACTATAGTTCCTGGCTACTATATTGGGCATCACAGATGTAAAACACTTTCATCACCTCTGAAAGTTCTATTGGAGAACACCGTTCTAGGTTGTTAGTTTTGGATACTTGAACAATGATTTCTTGGCTTTTGCAGAAGTGTTTTTAATGAGATGTGTTCGAGGGCTAGTGCTATACTCTGACTTTTCCTTCGAGGAGGAAGCTGTTGACGTGAGCACTCCTGTAGGAATTCATCTGTGTCCATCAGGGTCCTGGTAGAAAAGCCATACCATTCCGTCAAAGGAAGTCTTTAAGGACAGCAAATTGCAGATAGAGTTCAGAGAACTAACAACAACAACAACAACAAAATAAAAACTCTGAGACACCCAGCGTTCAGTCAATTTTTCAGGCTACAAGGCTATTGGAGTCAGGGGAAGTGTCCTGTGCTATGGGCCCGAAGGAATGCAGCCTTTAACAGAAACGTGGGCAAAGCTGAGAGGAGCGGGAAACAAAGTCCCCAGTCCCTCTCTTCTCCTGAGCTCAATCCTGCAGCCAGACCTAACCTGCAGCCAACCAGCAAGGATCCTGGGAAAAACAGCTGGTCGGGTGAGCGCCCTGCGGTGCAGGATACAGAGGGAGGCAAGAGCAAATGAAAAATAAGTAGCACCAGAGTTAAGGTCCTTATACCACATTCCTCAATCTGATTAAGAACAATTTATTTTAGAGGTAAGTGACTTTAAAAAAAAAATTTTCCTTCTCTAGAGGGATAGGTACAATTCAGCAACATGAATACTAAGAATAGTGGTTTGCTTTGCTGTGGCATTCTGGAAGACCAGAGTAAATTCTAGAGTCCACAACAGTGCAGGGGCACCGGGTTACCTATTTGAGCTTGTTTTTTTTTCTTTATCTGGACTATACTTTTTTTCTTTTTTTTAAAGAGAGGATGAGAGACATCAATGTATGATTGCCTTTTACTCACCCCCAACTGGGGACCTAGCCTGCAACCCAGGAATGTGCCCTGACTGGGACTAGAACCAGCAACCCTTTGGTTTACAGGCCAGTGCTCAGTCCACTGAGCCACACCAGCCAAGGCTGGCCTATACTTTTTACTTATATTTTACATTGTTTTATTTTTAATTTATCCTTTTCCATTTTATTACAAGAACTTCTTTGTATTTCTACTGTGAAACAAGGGGACAATAAAACAGACAGACAAATACCTGTTTTTTAAAATCTCAGAATCACCTAGTATGTCATGCCCATAGTTGGCTTGTTAAGTGCAGACCAGTTCAGCCAGACAGGTACATAATTTGTAGGGTAATTTCTATTTCTGCCCCTAGCTCATGATGGTTACTTTATTCAACACCTATTTCTTCTACCTGACTTGTTTAGATCACTTCTAAATTTCTACAACCTCAGAGGGAATAAAAAAGGGAAGTTAAACTGAAACGCTGATACTGCAAGTGAAATTTCAGCTGTATGAGTCACAGCTCAAAAAAGCAGTCCTTCCATCATGTCCTAACTGTTTTGGTGAGAATCAGGGACTTTTATGAGAGAATTTTACAGAACTTGGCAAGATGAAATAATACCTGCCTAAAATGAATATATGGTTGGTGGTTAATAATGGAATAATCTCAAGTATTTTCACATTCATTTTTTTGTTTCACAATGAACTGCTCTGCTTAAGTCCTGGATTCTTTGATATAAAGATGAGCAAAGATAGTAAAAAAGGAATTCAGACTTGGAGAAATCATCTTTGGTATTAATGTTCATGGTTCTTAAGTCTTACATGCCTCAAATTAAATGAGGCCTGTCCCAAACGCATTGAGCCAATGTGTCAATATAATTAAAACTGTTGGTGCTGAATACTTTCAGGACAGACTGTATATATCTCTATATATGTTCACATACACATACATACATACATACATACATATATATACATATTAAATATTTTTCTATTTTAAAAACTATGAAATTGGACACTCTAAAAATAATAATAGATATCCATTTACCTTCCTTCCATCTCTTCACTCTTAAGTTTTCTACAGATTCATGAAATTGTGCTTTTATATTTTTTTCAATGTTCAGAAACTTAGTGAAAATTATCAAAATCTCCCTTTAGTCATTTTTCTTTCTGGCAACAGAGTCTCAGTTCCCCTTTCCCATCTTTCTAACTGGTCATATATTATAAATAGGTTAGCATTTTGGATATTTACATTTTGTCCAATTTGGTTATAATTATTTCTTTTTTAAAAAGTTGAAGGCAAATTATATTTGATATATTTAATGGTAAGGCACATTCTAAAATAATCCAGTCTGTCTTTTGGGAGTTCATTGATTGATTGTTATGAATTATAATTCAGATTTGTGAGCTGGAATAACACCTTAAGTCTAGACATAAGATATACATCTTTTTAAATTACAAAAACAATTTCCTTTGAAAAAAAGCAGTTATATTCTTAGGAAATGGGCTAGATAAATAAAATGCTCTTTCTAGATTATAAAGTTTTTTTTTCACAAATATAAATAAGTCTTTTATGTATGACTTCATTTATCATACTATTTTATATATTTTTGTAAAATATTTCTTTATTAATAATTTCAAATGGAATGAAAATGTACTTTTATGTGTTTTTGATTTTGCTCTAAATGGAATTTCCAGCTGTTGAGTTCTAAGAAGAGAGTAGTATTTCTTTGTTTTAGCCTGTTTATAGAAAGCCTTAAAAGATTTAGAACAGAGAAAATCACTAACATTGGAGTACAGCAGGGTAAATTCTTAAGTTTTCTGGAAGTGGTGACCTCTGTGGTGTCAAGAAGAAAGAGAAAATTTTTATCTTCAGGAACAGAACTGTAAGAGAACAAACACTTGGAGCCCAATTACTGTTTTTCCTGAGCAAACATTAGTATAATATCTACTTCTTCAAATGCTTTCTTTTGTCATCTTCATGTAGTTCTGTAAACTAAAGTTTTTCCCAGAGACTGATGATTTCCAATGAATTGCTAGCAGAAGACTTTTGGATTTGGTTTCCTGTGTAGAGCTATGAATATGAACTTACTATTTGATCAGTTCTTTCAACTTACACAGAAATGGTTCACACTAATATTTTCAGAGTATTTCTTATAAAGACTAGGAGGAACTAATTTTTTTGAAAGGAGACTTAGTTACCAGGAGTGATTTTAACTGAAGGGCCTAAATTGCTATTGGAGAAGAGATTAATGATGCTAAATGTAAGAGCAATGTGGATTCCAATAGGTGGGACCTAGAAGAAGCCAGTGGAGACCGTGCTCAGAAATTCTCAGGGAAGACAATGGACCAGGTCCTCAAATATTTCCACACCAATGCACAGAAGATGTGTACCTAACATAGTAACCTTGGAAAACAATAGGTAGTGATTCTGTAAATATAGGTCCCCCTTCCTCCAGGCTCACACCACATTTGCAGGTCCTGAGAGAGCCATAATGAGTTGAAATTTGGTAAACAATTATTTACATCAATGGAAGTATTTCTCCTGGTTGAACTTAGTACACTAAACAAGACTTATTGGGCAACTGTATGATCATTCAATACACATTTCTTATTCTAATACGTGAGAATATTATGAGACACTTGGTCAGATAGTACTAAGTCATAGTATTTTGCTTCTGTGGTCTTCTCAGAAAAGAAGATCCTACTTGCCCCACTTTGTTTCTGATGAGCTTACACATGCTTGTGTTCCATAGAGGGGACTCTGTTCCAAGTACAATTGCCATCTCCTAACTTTCAGAGGGACTAAGTAAGTCCTGGTCATAGTATTTGACCACTTCTGTTCTGTGGCTTTCAAGATTCTTAAAGATCCAAAATAATTATACAAAGCAAGGAAGATGTAGTCCTTTTCATCAAAAGGACACTTGCTAGAGTTGAGGAATGCTGTATAAGGCAAAGATAAGGCCTCAGCAACATCTCAGCAGGTGCACAGGGTCTCTAAGGACGCTCTCTGCCTTCTTCATAGACCGCAAGCACAGGGCAGACATCCAAAGTACAGCCAAGACTGCGATACCAGGGATGGTGCTGTGCCTTGCTGATGAAATGGTTAACAAATTTACAGTTCCCAGAGCCAGAAAAGTCACAAGTTTCTTTATGTGAGTCAGTTTTATAGTTTCTTCAGACCTGGAAGATTGTCATTCCAAGTGGCTTAAAATACAATGGTTCCTCAGATTGTTCAAAATGCTGAGAAGAGACTAAAGGCAGCCCTAGGTTGGCCTCAGACAGCAGGCAAAGTGGCTACCTGTCACCGTGCGTGCAACATCTGTTGGGGTCACAAGTGGGTGCAGAAAGTAAAAGGTAGCTAACATTGTGAATAAGAGGTATAGGGAATCAGGACGTCGTTTTACTTTATTCGTTTTCCAAGATCACTTTTTCCAATTACATTTTTGGATTGAGATCTATGCTTTTCATGGTTATTGAGGCTAATTTACTAGGGAAAAGGGTAAGGTGGACATGTCAGCCTCATCATTCAGAATGCCAAATTGCCACATGTGTGTATGTGTGACAGATATGTGCCTGCATTTTATTTTATTTTATTATTTCAATGTATACTTATTTAATAATTTAAATAATCTATATGGCTTGCTTTACTTACTCAGGGCATAAATGTGGTTATATTGTTCTAATTACCCACAAAGGACCATGTAAGCACTTACAGCCAATCTTAGCAGAAGTTCAGTTTGTCCCTTTTGAGGCCTCCCAGTACCCTTTCTCTGCCTCATCGAGAGCCCACAGAGCAGAATTTGTCTGGCTTCCAAATGCTCAGAAATAAGATAACTGGACAGCCTGATTGGTACCTTCTGCTGGAGGCTGCCTAGGGTGTCATTGTTGAAGGCCAGCCCCTCGCAGTTTGGGTCCTTACCCTGTGCACCACACATGCTTGGTGTTTCCAAGCTCAGCTCTTGTGTCAGGTTAGCAGGGTTGTGCTAGCATTTTAAACAGGCCTTCCAACTCCCATGGAACTCATCCTGGTTATTGGTGATCACACTTTTCTTTTCTAGGACTTCCAAACAAAAGCATAGGCTATGATCCTTTGTGGGAGCTGGTTACCTTTATTCTGTTTCTCTTCCCTTTTTCGTTTTAGCTAGTTTACGAGATGAAATGGCTTTACTTTCTGTCTTCATTTCCTTACAGAAAGGTACCTCAATGTTTATAAACTTGTATGACCTTCTATAGGCTTGTTCATTGCTGTCCTCCAGATATCTGTTATCCTTACTATCCTTCTTCATTAGAGGAGTTGAATTAGGGTAGAGGAAAGTCCTGCTGGCACAGTTGACCTTGCTGCCCCTGGGGAAGGGTCACCTGGACTGTCCCTATTTAGCTGTGTGGATTTCAGTGAGGATCACCAGGGTTTCCTAGGAGTATTTTGCCAAAAATGGTGTATTTGCTGAATGAAAATGCAATTGCTTTTATAGCAGCCCTGTCTACTTTTCTGAAGATGTTTACTTTCATAAGAACCATTGATCCATATTTCTCAATAAACGATACTCTGCTTTAAAATGTTCATCATCAAATTTACCCAAGTTCAAGATATTAGTTTTATATTCTTAATGCTATCCTCAAGTAAGTGTTTTTCTTTTCTGCTGTACCTACAGAGTTGTATGAGGTAGACAAGGATCCATCAGTACCTTGATAAAAAGAAGCAGAAGGCAAATAAGGGACATGCAAATTAGGGACACAGAAAAATGCAACCATTGCACCATTGTGATTCTCCCCGGGAAACTTGTATTTGTTAGGTGCCCTCTCTTGAAAGTGGCATTAAGGAGGGTTCACACATCGCCAGTAGTCCAAGTGGGGCTTAGCTCCTGGCACGATTAGCAAAATGGGTTTTCAAACACATTTGTTTGGGGAACTTTCCCCCTGTGAATCTCCAATCTGGTTGCCAACCTTTCCCTAATTTCCTTGTTCTGTGTTTTCCTCTAGCTGAGGGTACTGTTGGGTAAAGTTTAAGGCACATTAGTCAGCCTGGCAAGACAGAGGGTGGGAAGGGACAATGACTGTATCCTGCCTGACATTCACTTTGTAGGGATATTTGCCTGTTTCCATGTTTGAGTGACTGTGTTGACATTCTCCCTATGTGTTGCTACATAGTCAAACATCTAAGAAAGACTTTATTCTAAAAGATGGCATTTCATGCAAATACCTTCTTGGTTTAGCTATGTAAATGAAATCTTAAAATCCTTGCCATGGTATCACTCTTGCTATGAGAGCAAGCCCCTTCCTTACCTTTGTCCTACTTTATCATGTTAAACCTTTTCATTTCCTGATAACAAATCCCTCTTCTGAGACTATGTACCTTCCATTCTGAATTCAGGTTCATTTGACTGAATGACAAAAAAAGGCTCATGGGTTCTCATAGAGCTTATGCTGAGTTGACTAGAAACCTAGTTTTTGCCCCCATATGTAGATCCTATGAACATACCACTTTTCAGTGGTCCACCTTGCCCTCAGCCAAACTAGTCTGGTATTCTGCCTTTTGGCTCAAGGGTTTGGACATTCTTGCTCCTGTCCAAGTTCACACACATCCATAGCCTTCCCTTTCTTTCCCTGCCTGGCCAAGTGCTTCATCCGCAAAGCCTCTCAGGAGACTCCTTGTCTCCCCATTCAAAAGTAATCTCTTCCTTTTCAAGTTCATTAGCACTTTATGCTGCTCACTTAGGCATCTGAGCATTTTCTCCCTGTTCCTGTAGTTATTTCACTGCATGGTTTCTAGGTTAGAAGCTCAGGTCCTCGGGCAGGACCCAGGTCTGATTCTGTGTGTATCTGCCCCAGTCTCTGATACAGATTCTGACATGCAGGAAGGGTTCAGAAATGGGGAGCGCTGCTGAAGAAACATGAGAAAAGGATTAGTCTAGACCATCTCTGGAACATAGCATTGGATGAGGGTCCTCCCTGGCGCCTTGAGAAGAGGACAAGGGCTTACATCACGGGAGAGGGATCTTGTGTCAACACAATTCAAGCTCTGGAACCCCTTTAGCTTGGATACTATACTAGAAAGGCTTGGGATTTCTTTATTTTTTTAAAGTATTTTATTTTATTTTTAGTTTTTACAGATTTTATTCATTATTTTTAGAGAGAGGGAGGAAGAAAGGGCAAGAAACATCAATGTATGGTTGCCTTTCACCTGCCTCCAGCTACGGACCTGGCTGGAGACCTGGCTTGCAACCTGGTTATGTGCCCCAACTGGGACTCGAACCAGCGATCTTTGGGTTCACAGGCCTGCGCCTATCCATTGAGCCACCAGCCAGGGTGAAAGGCTTGGGATTTCTTTTATTAAAGTTTTTAGGGTAGGCTTTAGAGCTACTGATGTGGGTAGATGAGCAGGAGTGGGGTAATCAGAAGAATTCTCTTCTTGATTTATTATTGTCTCTAGGAAAGCTGTCCAATTTAGCATGGGAATTTTCAAAAGTCAAAAATCATAGCTTCATTAGCCCTAGAGGCCACCCAAAGATGAAGAGGAAGCTTGATTCTACTTTGAAGAGATAGCTAGCTGGGTGTGCTTTCTTAAATGTTGGCAAAAAATAAATAAATAAATAAATAAATAAATAAAAATGATTAAAAACACCAGAATAACAACCTCGTTATAATATCATGATTAAGGCCTCAGCTTCCGAAACGTCTCAGAATACACCTTGAAAGATCACCTATCCAAGAAAATGTACTTGGCTGGTAGGGTGCAGAGCTTCGGTGTAGGTTTGTAAACTTTCTCCCTCTCATCAGTTCTCACTTTCCAGGAGTCTCTCCCACAGTCGCGTCTTCCACCAAGGCCATTTTCCTTAATTCTTATCACATCAGTAGAATTGCTATTTTCCCCAACAATAAGCCCAAATCTCGGTCTTCTTTGAGTTCTCTTCACACTCTCCTCCCAACCAAGCATTTTCAGGTCCAGGTCCTATTTCTTCACCACTTTCTGCACCAGCAGGGCCCTACATGCTAAAACTGCACATCCGGAGATGATACTTCTTTCTTAACTGGTTCCTCTATCCTCTCTCATTTCTTCAAAGCATCATTCCTAAGCCTAACATTCATGATTGCATTTCCATACACAATAACTTTTAGTAGCTCTCTATTGCTTACAAGATTAATTCTAAGCTCATTTGAATAGTATTCCAAAACTTTTATAAACTGCCCTTTTGCTATTGTTCTTTCTTTTAAAAATTTTATCCATTTTTTAAGATCCTACATCATCATGTCAATTTAAATTTAGTTGTTGATGTGTTTGCTTTCCCCATTAAGTAGTAGCTCCTTGATGGTAGGAACTGAGTCTGAATTATTTTTTATATTCCCAAAGTGGCTAAGACGGTTGCCCGTACAGAGAAAGTCCCAGACCCTGATTCATCACCTCTGTTATCCCAGCACTCACACAGCTTCTAACTCTGATATACATGTGTTGAATTATGAATGAATAAAAGAACAGTGTAGCCCTGACTGGTGGCACAGTGCCACCTGTGAACCCAAAGGCCCCTGGTTCGATTCCCAGCCAGGGCACATAACCAGGTTGCAAGCCAGGTCTCCAGCCAAGTCAGTAGCTGGAGGCAGGTGGAAGGCAACCATACATTGATGTTTCTCTCTCTCTCTGCCTCTCTCCCTTCCCCCTCTGTCTGGAAATAATCATAAATAAGATCTTTAAAAACAAAACAAAACAACGTACAGTCATACCTCGGTACTCATTGGCTTCAGAACTTGTCAAACCCGGTGCTTATCACATTTTAATGAGAAAAAAAAAAGTTTCAGCACTCAGCGCTTCCTTAGAACTCATCTCACTTGCTAGAATCAGTGTGAACCATGATGCCACCCCACAAGAGAAAATGCGTCATTGTTTGGTACTCATTGGTTTTGACACTTGTCAGGCTCTGGAATAAACTGACAAATACCCAGGTACCACTGTATTTCCATGAAGGAGGGTATCGTTTATCCTGCTTCCAGTTTCTCTTCAAAGTAGAGGCATTATGGAGTGAAATGATGGTTAAAATGTTGACTCCTCTATTATCTAGCTAGACCTTGGGCTTATCACTATTCTCTGGGTCTCAATTTCTTGCTTTCATAAAAAGAGGAAGTTGAGCTTTAGATATGTGTGTGTGTGTGTGTGTGTGTGTGTGTGTGTGTGTGTGTGGTGGGGAGAGAGAGAGAGAGAGAGAGAGAGAGAGAGAGAGAGAGAATGAGAATTCCATTAGTATTTCCATGGGGAAAGAAATAATCTTCCTCACAATTAGGCTTCATTTATATAAATTACCAAGGACAAGAGAAGTTGAAGTTTAGAGTTCAAAGAGGTCCTTTTATCTCCTGAAGCTGGAAGAAGCATTGATTTATGGTTGCAGCCTTGACTTGGCTCCACAATCTTGGGACCTAATAATGATAAATCGCACAAATAACTAAACTCATCCTCTAAGTTTACAAAAGTGCCTTTGTTTGCCAGCTTCTTCCTGTCTTTCTGTCTTCCTTTCTTGTTTTGCTACAAGTACTTCCCAAGCCCTTTCAAATTTCTAACGATCTCATTGGAGTTTCATAAACACCTTATGAAGTAGTCTGGTTATAATATGGTTACCATCATTTTAAATTGCATTTTGGCTTTATAACTAAATTGTCTTTGAATTTTATAAATTCTTTTTTTGTTATGAAAACATTCTAACCAGCCCTGGTTTTTGAACGATAATCTCCCTGAAACGTAATCCCTCATCTGTAAAATGAGGTTAACAGTGCTATCTACAGCACAGGTTTGTTTGAGGAGTAAATAAGATCATGCTTATAGAGGACTTATTGTGCCTGACTCAGAGATATGCTAAATTAAAATAGCTATCATGATTTGATGATTTCTTGACAGGAAGGGACCAGGCCCCTGATATTATTTCCTAAAGTCTTTTTAGGTTTCAAGGCAACCTTAGCATCATATTAGTGAGACAACCTGTGAATGTACTGATAAATGTTTAAAAGATGGTGCCTATTCTGTAATGACTAGACTTTATCTTCTTAAATTCAAGTGTTACATTTGTCTCACATAATTAATGTTTGTCTCTTTTGTTTTTTAACATTTGTAGTAAAGGCTTTCAGTTCTATGAACTTGGGCTTAAAGTTGGGGTTGGATTTGGGAGTTTTCATGCAGCCTCCCTGACTACCATTGCTCCTGGAATTTTTGTTGTTGTTGTTGTTCTTGTTTTACTTTCTTCTTGGAGTTGCTATTAAGCAGACACTCGGAGCCAAGCCACTATAAAGGGCTGAAAATCTCATGCCATTTTCAAGACTCATGCTGGCTTTATCTTGGTCCATTTTTATATTGCTATCTTACACCCTAGGTCACTCTTGAAACAGAAGAGTTCAAAGAGGTCCTTGTACTTTCTCTATAGATCATGATCTGAGGACATGAAGTATTTCTTGCCTGGCAGAGATCCTAGCACTTGTTCAAGTACAGTCTTGGCCCATCCTTTACCTATATATGATTCAGAAAACACGTTGACTGAAAAGTTATTTTTAAGCTATTAGAGTTATATAGAATAAAGATATCAACAAAAGGTGCCACTATCACAATCATTTTTGACTGATGGCAAGATTCTGTCCTTTCCTTGCTACTAAAAATGTGTGCTTTAGAGCAGCATCTGGGAGCTTATTAGAAATGCAGAGTCACCTAACTCTAGACCTTCTGAATCAGAATCATCAGATTTTGTGTTTCAATAAGATTTCCAGAGATACCTGTGCACAGTAAAGTTTGGAAAATGCTGCTCTAGAAACCATGTTTTCTGTCCCACCCAGTGATAAGCCATACCTAAGGGCCACATGATAGACTTGCTATGCTTACCAGATAAGTTCCCATGGACTTACCTGGTTCTTGATCTTACCTTATTTCATTATTTTGATATCAGTTCCTTTCTCTGTCTTTCCATTTAAACTATTTTGGCAAACCACTCAAATTTAACTTTTGAGGTACTTGGCCCATCTGCTTTGTTTCCCACTTACTGATGAGCTTTTCTCTCCCTTCTGGTATGGTTTTCCTACAGATTGCTAGTTTTGAAACCTCTATGTCTAATTTTCTGTTCTCATGGGCCACTCTCATTAGGCAACCCCTCAGTACTTCCTTGTCAAGCCTCAGTTAACAGGACCTTTCAGAAGGTATCTATTAAGAATCGTGTGTGTGTGTGTGTGTGTGTTGCAAATGCCTGATATACTGAGCTCTCCCCTCTAAAGTACAGATATTAGTGAAACAATCTGTGAATGTACTAGTAAGTGTTTTAAAAGATGATGCCTATTCTGTACTGACTAAACTTTATCTTCTTAAATGCAGGTGTTACATTTGTTTTATATAATTTTAATTAAAGAGAACTTATATGATTGATATTATATTGAATTGTTAACATTTGATTCTGTTTTCCTTAAAACAAATCAAATTGCTGGAGAAAAGATAACATTTTTAAAGGTTTCATCTGTGGGGGAGAGAGGGGCTTTTGAACTTCTACATTGAAATTTTTGTGTGCACTGCAAAATAACAAAAGGAAATAAATTCAGTGCAAAAAATGAGGAGCATAATGACCTTGGATGTTTTCATCATATTTTTAAAAAGTCTTCCTCTTTTGAAAGGTTTCATAGTGAAATAACACCCTTGTCAAAATGTCTAAGTACTCCAATAATAGGTGATGGAGGAATGGTGACAGAGAGAAAGCAGGTGTTTTTAGCTCACAAATATAGCATTGAGGCAAAGAGTTCCACTCTTACCTGCTCCATGGGAGTAAATACTTTATAACTATATCTTGACAAGACTAAAATGATTGCAAATAATGTACATGTCACCTATGTTCATAGCGGCACTATTTACAATAGCCAGGTGCTGGAAACAGCCTAAGTGCCCATCAGTGGATGATTGGATCAAAAAACTTTGGTACATTTACACAATGGAATTCTATATGGCAGAAAGAAAGAAGGAACTTGTACCCTTTGCAACAACATGGATGGAACTGGAGAATATTATGCTTAGTGAAATAAGCCA